>KV459456.1:0-107669 GCA_001662645.1 Pseudogymnoascus sp. 03VT05
TACTGTTACGGCTAGGATTAGGATAGGATGTGATTGGCTAGATGGCTCCTAGGGCAATAGGTCTCTAGGACCAATAGCATCCCTAACTCCACGTGATGGAATAGCAGGAATAGCAGGAATAGCAGCAGAGTTTGCTATTCCAACTATTCCCTGTGGCACGTGATGGAATAGCAGGAATAGCAGGAATAGCAATGGAGTTTGCTATTCCAACTATTCCCTTTGGCATGACGCCTCTATATAAGTAGATAGTTAGTTCTTAGATAGGAGCTTCATGCTCAACTTAATACAGTATTTGTTATATACTAGTAACGTGTTTTACAAAAGCCTTTATGTCTAATCCCCTGCCTCCTCTGTTAAGTTAAAACTAACGAAACCTCTGTGAGTCTTATACGTTTAAGACCTAGCGTTACACTTCTATAGCCACGTCCTTACTAGCCACGAGATCAACTAGGAGATCTATAACAAGGAACTCTTTACCATTGTGAAAGCGTTTGCAAAATGGAGACCTGAGTTGGCCTTAGTATAACACTAAGTTGACGTTTACACAGACTACTGCTCGCTTAAGTACTTCATGACAACGAAGGTTCTTACTGCAAAGCAGGTTTAGTAGATGGAGCTACTATCTAACTTCAACTTTCACATTATGCATACAGCAGGTAAGAATAACCAGAAGGCTAATATTCTAAGCTAAAGAGACTAAGACCTTGTAATGCAACAGAAAGTCAAGTTAGATAGTCATGTAAGGGTGTTACTTAGCCCAGCCTACTTACACCCCTATATTAGTGCTAAATTAGCTAACAGCTACATAGCATTAATCCATGTTATAGACGCCCTAACAGCGCTAACGTTAATGCCGTTTAACTTAATAGAAACGCTATATACAGACAACTAGAAGTCGTTTACTAAGACATGTGCAAAATAACCCCTGCCTAATAGGTTTACTATAAACGACTAGCTCCTCCTGTATAAAGGGCGCCTATGTGTAAACTGCCACACTAAGCTATGTACAAAACTTATCTAAGAGGCGCACGACTAGGTGTTAACGGTGTACCCTAGCAGCTGGAAGACCTACTAGTTGCTTGCCTAGAAGTATCACTAGGTTAGTATAGAAGCAGACTGCCTACAGTATGTGCGCAACTATGTAACATGGTGCCTTTTGCACACTAATGTTGCAAAGCAACAGGGCTTTCTACACCCCCTACTAGTACCTAACTACCCTATACAACACCTTATAATGGACTTTAAGGAGTTCCTAAGGGACAAGCATAGGTACAACAGCATCCTAGTGTTTATAGACTGCCTTAGGAAGAATTTAGTAACCATACTGTGTTATAAGACTACAAATGCACAACAAATGGCGCAGCTGTTCATTAAATGGATATATTAATTTAGGCATACCCTAGTATTAATCGTTAGTGACTGTGGACCCTAATTCGTGTCATCCTTCTAGCACGAGTTCTGCTGGATCATTAGCGTTAAGATTAAGCTGTTAACAGCTTATTATAAGCAGACTAACAGGCAGACGGAAATCATGAACTAGTATATTAACTAGAGACTACGTCCGTTTGTATCCTATTACTAGGATAACTAGAGCGAGCTTATCCCCATTATAGACTAGGTCTAAATGACACTTCCCTACGCCTTAATTGGCATGACCCCCTACTTACTTAAGTATAGTATAGACCCCTATACTAGCTAGGACTAGAATACCCTAAAGGGGACCACCTCATAGGAAACCCTTAATTAGGAGGAAGCTAAAGCAATTGCTAATTAAATGCATACTGCCTAGGTTAAAGCTAAGAGCAATATGGCTAAAGCCTAAGAAGATATGTTAAACTATGCTAACCAACGCTAACGAGCTGTTGATTAGAGTGTAGGGGACAAGGTTTACCTCTTAACAAGGAATCTTAAGAATACCTGCCCTAGCTACAAGTTAGGACAATAATAGGTTAGACCCTTTATAGTGCTATAACAAGTTGGTTATGTATTTTAATTACAGTTACCTATAGGCTCTCACATACACAACGTATTCTTACTAGATGTACTTATAAAAGCACTAAGTAACCCCTTACCTAGGTAAGTATTACTAGAGCCTAGCAGCAAAGTCATTAACAGCTAAGAGGAATGGCAAGTTGAAAAGATCCTTGCTGTGAGACTTTGCTGCTGGCAGCTACAATACTAGGTGAGCTAGGTAGGATTTGACCCTAACCCTAAGTGGTATCCCACAGCTAATTTTAAGAACTCCCTGCTTAAGCTTTAAGAGTTCCACATAGAATACCCTAATCTACTAGGGCTGCTAAAAGACTTATCTAGATGGGTTATAGCATAGGAGATAGGCGAACTAAACTATGATTATGAGAGGAACGGCAAAGCAGGGAAAACAGCGTCGTTAGTACCTACAACACTAAACTAAGCACCCTCTAAGCTAGGGCACACTTGCAACTGTAGTCCTTATAGAGGCTACCCTTCCTAAACGTTCTCACTAGCGTTGTAATAAGCAGCTACTACTATGCAAGACAAAGGGTTAAAGTGACCCTACGCAAAAGACCACACGTAAGTCCCCTCTAGCATAGGGCCTGTTTACCTAATTAGGTTCTCCCTATTCCCCTCCTCCTCCTCCCCCCTCTTCCTCTTCCTACCATTACAGGAAGCCACTGCAACAGCCCTAGCCAACTTCTCCACTGCCTTCTCTACCTTTGTGACTATAGTCGCTACAAAGCTTACCTCCTTCCCCACCTTGCTAGTAGTTTTATCTACTGTCCCTAGCAAGGAGACAGTGTAGGCCTGCCCTACAAGGAGCTTCCCTATATCCTCCTTTAACCCCTCTACTATAGCAGCAAGGTCCTACCTAGGAGTCAGACCTAGAACAAGAACAATAGAAAGGGGAAAACTTACCTTAATGGCAGCAAGGGTTGCTAGCCCCTAAATGTACTATGCCCCCTTAAAGGGGGAGCGTAAAGCTAGCATAGCAGCGCTAGAGAGGTTAGCCACGTACGTAACCTCCTTGTAGGCCTTAAGGGTAGTAGCTAGGACAGGAGGGGTAGCTGCTTTAGTAGTAATAATGGCAGCATATTCCTCCTTAAGGAACTAGAGAATCTATCCCCTAGAAAGTTAGCACAGGAAACTAACCACTAGACTAAACAGTACCTAAGAACTCACTAGTACACATAGTGCCTTCTACTTTACATAGTAGGCGCACTTAGAGCTTTTCTTGCTCTAAACGCACTCGTGCTCTATAGGAGCATTGTTAGGTGTCCTAATATAGTGCACACATCTTATATAGAGGACGTAGTACGTAGCTAGGAGGGCCCTAGGGGGCAGCAGGATAGGCATCTTCGCAAAAAGGTTTCCTATAAAACTGTTAGCCCTAAGCCTAGAAGTTATCACCTACGCATTAGCGCATAATCATTACCTACTTAGTCGTCTAGTTTGTTTTGTTTCCTATAAAACAATTAGATTAGCATATAGTATACAAACAAGAGGGGTTACTTACTAGATTTAGGAGGTAGGTTTGTAGGTAGTGTTGTTGTAAAAAGAAGCCTTTAAATTCTAGGCAGAATTAGTTGCCTTATAACAACTGCTTAGAATAATGAATTTCTAAGAAGGAGTAGCGTGTGCACAGTAACTAAGAATTGCAACGCATAACACTACAACTAGATACTATACAGTGCTAACTTAGACCTTAACAATCAGCTTTTATTAGGAACAAAGCACGCTCTACGATCTATCCTATAGACACATTTAGCACTATGATCTTTAAACAAAGACTACCTAGACTATACTAACACTTAGCTACTATTTAGTTAGCACATAGAGCCACGCGCTTTAAGGACAAAGCACTCTCTTAAGGGGGGGGGGAATGTAAGGATGCCTCCTTACATAGGGTACCCTTAGACCTATAAGACAACGCAGAATAGGTAATATAGTAGTATAGCAGCATAGACGTTCTAGGGTTAGGGTTAATTTAGGCAGCAGACAGGAGTAGATCTACTAGTACGCTAAGGCCTAGCTAAGTTAGACCCCATTTAGGTACATAAGGGGTAGGAAGCTATAAGCTCCCCCTTTATCTTTTTTGTATCCTTTGTAGTAGACCTATAGGATTGTACTAACTTATATCTAACTCGCACTCCTATATGTAACTACTTGTGATATAGTGCCCTGTGTCTATATAGGCAGCAGGCAGCTCCAACTTAGTAGACCTAGACATCTAGGCAGTAGGGCGCTTAAGGGGAGTAGAGACAGGTGCTACTGTCTTCTTAGGCTGCTTACATAGAGCCATTGTTAAAGGATCTAATCTATAGGTTAGTTACTAGAGAACAAAAGAAGGAAGGTAAATACCTTTATAATAGGAAGTGAGCTTTAGAGCGAGCCTTAGAAAAGGATCTAAAGAAAGAAGCTAAGAACCTAGAAGAGCAGGCGCTTAGTATGAGTATGTGTGAGGGAAGTAGGAAGGAAAGTAGGAGGAAGCGTAGAAGGTGAAGTTAGGCGCAACGCGCCACAACAATAGGGGGTAGCTGCAGCAACCTACACTGGGGGGGGTTAAGGGACCTAACCCCTAACCGCGATTAAAACAACCACCACCCACACAGGAATTAAGGGGCCGCCAGCCCTGCCCTACGCAGCGCCTAAGAATCAGGGCCAGTATGGAATTGAGGGCAATCCCTCAAAAGGGGGGGGTAATTGTAAGGCGGTCCTCACGTGCCATCACGTGAGGCGCCACGCTAAAGGCAGCCCTACAGTGGAGCTGCCATTCAGGTATAGCCCGGTTATTAGGGTTCACGGTATGGGAAGATATATCAGGGGCTAGAGCCTCAGTGGAGGACTCTAGTTAATAGTCGCTGTATCTACGTAGNNACCCTAGGCTTACGCTTTACACCAACACTACCATAGATAAGCATTTAGGCCAAAACATCTAGAATTTTACTTGAAGTACTCACCCAGCGTTGTTCTAGATTATGTAGCAAATAATATACTTCGCTTGCCCCCACCGGTATAATTCGATCAGCAGGCATCAAATCATCTGGATCTACAGTCTGATAATCACAAAACGTCAAGGGCCTATCCTTCGCTACTGGGTTTAGTGTCCTCCAGGTGCTTTAGTTTTGTCAGTTTGGGGAAGTAAATTATTGAGGCTCTACAACCTACTTGACAATCCGATATCTATAATAAGGAGAGCAGTACTGATGTTTTACATCTTCTGGAAGGTGTCGGTTTATCATCGCGGGACCTGACATGGCTGTGACATCTGTAATTTTTATAAGAAAGTGGTCTAGTCGAGATAGTAGGCAACCTACCATTGTGGACACCTCGAGCGGGGCCTTGGACGAGGAGGGGGTCAAGTAAATCGAGCTCGCTTCGTCCCCATTTAACATTTTCTCGAAGCTGAATTATGGTTAGCTTTAGAAAGAGCTGCCTGGAAAGAGTGTTTCTCACAGCTAGGTCATAACAAAACGCAAACTCAGCACCTAATACCTCTTTCAACAATCCCTCCGTCTCACGCCTATAAGCAACAACACTTTCCACTGTCTCTAAATTCTTCACCTTACTCTCATGATCTAAGACCTGAAAACCACATTCATCAATTTTGTAGTTCTGGATATCGGGCCGGATGTCGTGAATGGTAGTGTCGTAACTTTCCCATTCTAGATTGTTGAGGCGTTTCCCAGGTGAGAGTTTGTGGATGGGGTGTGATGGTGGGAGAAGTGCTAGATATGGCTTTTCGTCTTCGTAGAGGGGTAGGTTGGCAAGGTGTTCGAGTACTGCTTCGATGTCTGACATTATTTGGGGTAGAAGACGGAAGAGGGAAAGTTGATGCGTTGAATGATGAGGTTGAACTTTGTGTGAGAACGGATCAGTAAGTAGTAACTGTTGGGGGGAAACGGGCATTCCCATGGGATGCGTCGGGCTTTTACGCCCAAAATTACAGGGTTTTTCCTAGGTGGTTGTCCGGCTCACCGGTTGGTCCACGAGTTAATTGGTGGCGCCATACTAGAAGCCACTGACTAGGTTCAGCTGAGATAGGAAAGCTCAACTCGTTTGAAGCTGCAAATAAAAGAGGTACCAACTAGGCCAAATAGTCACATAACACAACTGAAGGTCGATTTCTTGCTGTGCAATTGGAAATATACAACTTCTTTTATGTGTCAAGTAGCATTATGAACGGTGTAATGTAGCTAACTATGTAATTGCCCTTCTTGTAAAACCTAGGACACAGCCTAGTTACCACATACTCCCATATTCTTTATGCCGAAACGTCACCCATCTAGACATCACAGGACTTCCTATTGGAGGTGGCTGAGGCGTGTGGTAATAAATGGGTTGATTGATATCATCCCCGCCCCGCTCTAGTGATTCACTTCCAAGTCCGACTGCATCATACCCAAGCCTCGACCGTCCAGCCCCGAGGAACAGAACCATATGAGCTGGCCGTGCACCCATCTCGTACAAGACGTCAAAGTCCAACTTGGTGATTGGGGTCGCTGCGCTGGTGCAGTAATCAAAGATCGACCTGAATGTTCCTGACGATAGGGTGACACTCTGCAGAGAGAGCTCGCTGACTCTCGTCCGCTTGATGAATGCAAGCAAGTTGGCCTCTGTAGCATAGATACCCCGAAGCGTAGAACGAGTCAGGTTTGGCAGACTATTTAGGGTGACGAGATGTTGTAGGAGTCGCTCATGGCACCAGTCCCTAGGCGATGGCAGTCCTTGAAGCTCCCCGCGAAGGCGAAAGTAGTGGAGTTCGAAGCCCTCAAGATTCTTCAAGAGTTGAAAGAGACTTGCGAGTCCGGTAAAGTTTCTTTCATCTTGTGCTATGGATACGTCTTCTTCCTCGTGGTGACTTCTTCGAGATCCTCGTGTTGTCCCGTTATCAGTTCTGACATGCCCGTATTCGTCTTCGTCAAGCTTGTAGACTCGGTTAGAAAGGCTAATGGAGAGTGATCGCATGGACGAGAGAGACTCGGCGAGGCCCTCGCTGTCCCAATCGACCTTGCTGAGTGCATTGCACGGTAAGCTGCGCCGCTGCTGTCCTGGACCATTAAACAAGTTGAGACTCTCGATTCGCAATTGGCTTGTCGCCAAGGCTCTGAAAGTAGTGTAAAATGCGTCTACCGCTGCCTCCGACAAGGGTCTCCAGTCATATTCTACGCGAGCATTCGCGGGCTGAATATTCGCTTTGAGATCGGGGGGAACAGCTACCTTGAGTGACAGTGACGCAAGCCTTCCAGTGGGACCATTTATTTTGAGCGCGATGAAGGACTGAATGAGCAAGGAGTCTTTGTTTTTCCGCCATAGTTGCACTCTTCCTTGCCGTGTTCGTCGGGGTGCGTCACCATCACCACCGGCAGTACTGCTTAGAGCCAGTTCCTTTATAAGACAGTAAAGCCCCCCGGCCTGCGTTCCCTCAGCACATGCACGAAGTGCCCGTTCCGTTAATTCAACATGTTTCGATTGGAACAAGGCCTTGACGCCATGTGTTGAGGAGGATTTGATTGATAGAGTCTTGCAGCTTAACCGGAGGTTGCGGATGGCGTCCGGCTCCAGGTGGTTAATTATCGCGTTGATTATATCAAACGTACAGTTTTCAATTAAAGAACTCATTATGCAAGCGTCGACTTTTCAGCTCTTGAGCTAGAATAGATAGATATGCTATATTAATGGGAAGGGACTGGTAGTATGCTGTCTCCTCTTTGGCCATTAGATCGCATTGACGTAAGTTAAATCGGATGTAATTGTTAGAACCAACAGGTCGCTTCGCTCACAGTCGGAGTAAGCGACTTGCGTTCGCAACCACCAAATGCGTCAAATACCTCTATATAGTCGTTTACCCAAGACTATAAGTGCCATCGAAGGATGAGGTGGGATGTGGATGGGGAAGGGATGGGATTTGTGGATTGTCATCTTGTCATGGGATTTCAATGCTGGAAGCGGCAGTGGTCGAAGTAAAGATCTTTTTATTTCTCCTAGTCTATATATCCGCTATAAAATGCGGTAAATTCCAAAGCCAAACACCGCCCAATGCCAATACCATACAACACCCGCCATACAATTACAGATGCCATGCATGCACTATCTATACAAGACTCATACCTCGTCTATTTACTCTTCATCTGGCGGTGACCATACTTCAATCTGCTTAAGGATAGTTTGATACAAGAACAGCATACAGCCACTCTGGACGCTTGTCCATAAGAAGCGGGGACCCACGCCGCGGAACCATCCGGCGAGCCCTTCAGTCTTGTATATCAGCTTGAGGCCGGTCAAGACGGAAGAGGTGTCAAGGTTGATTGAACCTGGCCGAGGTGTATATGTCGATGGGGATGAGGTAGAGATCGATCGCTTCTGCTGGTTTATTGTTGCCTGGGTGGTCGCCGCTGCCGCGCTAGCCGGAACATGCTTGGTCACAGGCGTCGAGTGCTTAAGCGGCACAGCGGGCGAGTTGACCTGCGTCTGGATGCGTGTTTTGACAACGTCGAGGGGACATGTGATGACACCAGCCAGTCCACCAGCTGCAGCTCCGGTTGCAAGTTCTAACGGTAACCCGATATCTCTACTGCCCTTCCATTGGCGGGACCACGTCTGGCATTGTTCGTAGAATGCGAACTGCAATGCCGAGAAGGGAAGATCTCTAAAAATAGTCGCCTTATAGCCATAATACAGAGCAGAGAACCCTTCTTGTCGAATTATTGTGCGGGCAGCATCGGCTGTACCGCGGTAATTATACCCGGAATTGAAATAAGGGTTCTTGTAGCGGCCCTGGAGCTGTAGTCGTGTCTTGAGGACTTCTGAAGGAACGTAAATGAATGACGCTGCGAAATCGGCAATAAATCCTGCAAAAAGAGTCAGCATATGTTCGTTATCCACGGGTTTTTGAAATGCTCACCTCCTGTCAGGTACGCCACCTGCGGCCTGACTCCTGCGTCTATCAAATAACGCTTGCTGTACTCATATGTGCCAAAGAATATCAGGGTTCCTGGAAAAGAACCCAACAGTGCCGGGAGCACACCACCGTACAACCCTCGCCGTATGCCCTCCTGCTTCCAGATCGTTGAGTATGCCGATGCCATAGATGTGTATTTCGGCGGCATGTGCGGGTCGCCCTGCTGGCGCGTTTTCACGGTATCCAAAGAATGCATCAGCAAATCTCCCGTCGTCCCTCCAATACCTCCAGCTATCATAGCCTATAAAAAATCAGTATTCGTCTCAATAACCCATAACGAGGGCATCCCGAACGTACATGAAGGTATGGTGGGCGTCCCTCCTCCTTGACATCTTTCTGTGCCATGGCGTCCGATTCTGCCGCATGCAACCGTGATTGCCTATGTGCGAAACCGAGCTCTTCATCTGACAGCCCATCATCTCCAAAGTTTAACTTGCTTCGTTCTCTTTCCACGGCAGGTGATCCCGAGAACAGGTTGGCTACGCGAGAGGCCAGGGACATGGCCCTTCCTCAGCTCGTGGAGGTGACGTCTTCAGATGTCTGGGATCGGTCCAATAGTGCGCGAGTAGCGACAATTGGCAGTCGGAGTCGAGGGGTCGAGGGGAAGTGGTGGGCTCTATAATGCGCAAGTAGCTCTTGCGATGCGAATAATTCTTGGCCTTCAGTTGAGCGTCATTTCACGCTAGTGCGTTGCTGGTTCGTAAGGCGGTCAGAAATTTCTCGGACGTGATTGGCCGAGGCTCAACTCCACCGACCGGTTTTGCCGCAATATTTCGGAGATGGCAATAACCAGGCGGAGATTCCAATAATATATTTTTTCTTTTTGATATGGATATTTTATAATTTATGAGGTCAAATAACGGCGATGTACAGAATATTGCAGTGCAATTATTAATCTTGTCAACGTGAATACATTTTATGACACGCTATAGTACAGTCATACCCGGCAGGGCCGGTATTTAAAATAATGCCGCTCTTCTAGAAGATGCTATCCTACAACGACACTGTTCCATCAACCTCAACCTGTCTCTACACCCTAAAAAATCTCTATGGCGGATGCATGCTATGGGTTGACATGTCCTCTTCCACATCGCAACGCAGAGACCAAGCCGCAATGGCTGTTCTTTCTCCGTTGTAGGGCGCTCGGGTCCGCTCGGGGCAACTCGGACATAGCGAATAGTATTACATGCACCGCACCGAGGTCCCCTGTATTTTACCATCCGAGGTGGTGATAGTAGAGTAGCGGCATATGCCTTGCTCGGCGTTGCCCTTCAGTATAGAGGCCGGTGTGTATCCATTCCAGCCTCATCGTGTTCATCGCTTTGCCTTGATGACCCTCGTCTTTGGCTTCCATTCCCACCAATTGATAGGGCCAAAGGTTCGCCACGGCCAGAGCGCATATGTAACTCGTCCCGTAACTAGATTCATAGGGATTGGCCCATAGGTATTGCTATCCAGGGTTTCCTTTCCGTAATGGCCACCGTCGCCTTCAACCCAGATATGGCCTGCTGGAACTGTAGCACGAGGGTTTGGAAACGGCTTTCGAGTGAAAACAACATCGCCTTCAAGGCCAATCACACGTTTGACGGCTTCGACTTCGGGGTGGGCTGGGCTCCTAGTAACATATATTAGCCCTCGTTCCCAGAGACGTTTATCGATTCGGACGCAACGAACCAGAATGATACAATCATTCCTCTCCTCAAACCTTCCAATGGCTCCCATTTGTTCTTCCAGCAAGCATCTTTCTTCGCAGTTCGATTGATATCCGTGTTTATATACGGATACATTGAACCGCCCTGGATCCATACGACATCGCCTACATTCGAGTTAAACCATATAACAGCTGGTATCCATGTTATAAAATTGAAAAGGATAAATGATGTCTGCTTTATGAATGGGCCACGCGCGCGAAAACGATTTAAAAGAGGCGGCAGCCGCCCTAGAGCCATGTTTGCGACGACTTCCTGGGCGAGCTTGTATTTCTGAGTATGAGGCTGAAATATTGAAGGGCTCGGTTCAATATGGTCGGCTACATCGTAGCCTTGCATGACATAAGCCGCCACATTTTGAGTCTCATCCAATGTGCATAAGAAGCATATTTACGATTTAGTTATAGGATTTTTCAATTTAATGGTCATAATGTACTTCATTTAGATTCATGTGCGTACCGCTGCCATGTCTAAGCGCCTGCAATGCAGACCGGCCGAGATTCGCCAGCATGAGTTTCAGAAAACTTTTAACTCCCATTTCCCAAATCATCTTACCGTGCTCTCGATCGCGTTCTCGTCGCTCTCGCTCATGCTCTCGTCTCCGCTTACCTCCTCGTTCTCCCGGGCGCGCTTCTCCATCAGTGCTTGCAGTTCGGCGTCGTCGTTCTCGGTGACGGCCTTTGGCTCCATCTTGACAGTGCAGCTGCCTCCGTTTGCCTCGATGTTCTTCTTAATGTCGATAATGGCGGCCTCCAGCGTTGCAATGCCCAGGTGCTTCTCCAGACATGTGCTGGTAAGGACGTAAAGAGGAGGAGAAACAAGCTTGACCTTAACTTGAGTGTCGGCGGTGTTGCGGGCCTCAGCGGTCCGTAAGGCGTTCTTGACGGCGTCGATACCCTCGTAACCGAAACATGTAACCTCGACATCGGCTCTGACCTTCGTTGGCTGGGGAGTCAGGCGCTTTCCGATATATGACTTAATCTCGTCTGCAACCGCATCGTTCGGGAACGAAACATCAGCCCACACGTCGGGGTTTCTAGTATTGTTAGCTTATATTCGTATTGTAACTGAGATTTAGAAGGCGTACGTGATAGAGAGCTTGAAGGCATCCACGGCGTGGCCGTATTTCTTGTTCAGCGGCCATCCGATGCGCTCGTACAGGTCCTCGATAGGAGTCTTGGTCTTCTCTGCTACGTGGCGCATAATCGAGTGGACCATTTTGCTCTTGTTGTATCGCTCCTCGCACTTCACAATATCCTCGGGAGAAACACGGCGCTTCGACAGATCGATATATCCTATCCAGAGATCCGCAATCAGCTTCACGCTCACTCTAGTGAGGGGTAGAAAAGGCGTCACTTACCCTTCTCCTTGTCCACTCTGAGAACAACGACAACCTCATTGCGTCCGACTCGGATGAGTTTTTGAATACTTCTGATACGTCTTCTGGACAACTCGGAAAGTAGAATCATGCCATCGATGTTATCGTATTCCAGGAGCTTGACGTAGGCACCCATCTCGGCGATCTTTTGAAGGAACCAGTCAGTTCAAACTCATCGGCCCAGTTTCCAAATCGTCCTTACCTGTTTGACATTCACCATGACGAAGCTGTCAATCTCCGGGAACTTCTCCTCATAGAATCGGCAGTTTGTTAACGACATCTTCGCGGTTTTGCGCTGCGCGGCGCGGTTCGACTGAGAGGTTGTTTTGTTTCGTTTAACTTGTCTGTTTCAATTATCCGGTGAATATTTGTTATCGTAGTTGCTGTTGTTGTCTGCTGAGAGGTTGAATGACCAGCAGAAGTGAGTCAGTTGGAAATATTCACGTCGACGATACAAATCGGTCCCGCATCGTCAATTTCGCATTTGGTGGCATGGTGCTCCACTTTTGGTTAGCCCCGCCACAGCTCGCTTATTTTTCAGTTGGGTAGCTTTAGTTCGGCTCAAAGGGAATTCCCTTCTTTTCCGAAGCTTGCTTGTGCTTTCTTTCTGTTTTAAATATTTCACCACCAAGCTTCAAGTTACTGTATGAAACCAGTAGCTGAGGCAATGGAACCGTCTTAGCTTTGCTTCATAGGCTGACGCTGAGAAGGCTGTCAGTCTATATACTCCCCTTTTTTACAAATTTCAAATTTAACCGATCAAGATGTCGACTTTGGAAGCTCTGTCGGCGTCTACCACGTCCTCAGGGATAGCTTCGAGTCTCCCCAGGCTGGCAGCGACGGCGGGCTCAAAGCTATCTGCGGATATGTCTTCACCACCGCCATCCTCGTGGCTTGGGCTCTTGCTACGCCTCATCATATCGGTCGTGAAGGTGATACCTATCGTCCTGTACTGGGTAATCACCTTCACGACTTTGACGCTTCCATCATGGCTCTTTACCCTGTTCTCCACGAGCCTCACATTCACACTGAATGCCACAACTGTGTAAGTTACGACATGTGTACTATTTCCAGGCCCAAACTAATTCTTTGTTATAGAATGTTGATAATGCTCGCGCTCTTGTCTACGCTGAGTTGGTTTGTGCGGTACAGATACCTGAATATGTACGCCCGGCTTCCTCCGGAGCCACAACGCAAAGAGCCCAAAGTGGATTTATTTCCTGATACACAGGAAGAGGGTACCAAGTCGGGTCTATCAAGCTATCTTGACGAGTTCTTGAGCGCTATCAAGGTGTTTGGCTATTTGGAGCGCCCTGTCTTTCACGAGTTGACCCGCTCGATGCAAACCCGGAAGCTCATTGCCGGGGAAACTCTTCACTTGGAAGAAGAAAAGGGTTTCTGTTTGGTAGTTGACGGATTAGTGGAGATTTTCGTCAAGTCTCCCACCAAAGACAACAATGCTGATAGCGACGCATCTCACAATGGGGATGTATTCTATTCCGATAGCGATGAAGAACGCCACGAGGGTGGTGGGCACCAAGGCTACCAACTCTTGACTGAAGTTAAGAATGGAGCGCCGATGTCCTCATTGTTCTCTATCCTGTCATTATTCACGGAAGACATCAAGCTCCGGCATACCGAAGATGATGAAATGGATTTAAATCATCCTGCTGGACGCGGTGGTCACTATCGATCTGCCTCGGATGTGGACCACAACCGTGGGTCACCGCCTTCACTGGCCGGTAGCCCACCGGGGAATAGAGCCCAACAATCACGAGCCGAGACTCTGAGGCGTGAATTTCAAGATTCTGTTCAGTCCGACCCCTCTGGCCTTCCAAACATCCCGCCGATGTCTCTGGATCCGTCAGAGACGCCTCGACCAGAACGGCCAAAGCCAAGGAGGGCAAAGTCAAACTCGGTGCACCCAGACATCATTGCAAGAGCTAGGGTCGACACTACAATTGCCATCATTCCTGCTAGTGCCTTTCGTCGCCTTACCCGTGTTTATCCCAAGGCCACTTCTCATATTGTGCAGGTTATTTTGACGAGGCTCCAGCGTGTCACACTGGCCACGGGCCACTCTTATCTTGGATTGACGGCAGAAGTCCTGCGCACAGAGCGACACATGAACAAGTACACAACATATGAGCTGCCAAACTTTCTCCGTGGCAGTGCACTGGGCCGCCTCAAAGAAAAGTTCATTAGGGAGAGGGAACGGATTGGACCAGAAGATTCACGTAAAGGCATTGCTCTACACAACGCTAGCGCAGGTCGGAGACGCCGGTCTAGCACCAGTCTTCGCAAGGAGGCTACCATGCATGCCCTTGGCGCTAAAACGGTAGCCACTCCTCCAACCCAAGCTCCAAATGTCGATGAAGTGGCAAGCCCTAGCCCGGGTGACCTTCTTACAAATATCCACATTTCTAGGACAGGTGGCCGACGGCATTACCATGTCGGTGGCCCAGAGCAATCGACACCTAATGCGCAAGGTTCCGATGTCCTGAGTCCTTTAACGGAGAAGACGTTTAACCCGTTTGCGTCTCCGGTGGTGCAGCCCCAACTCCACCGACAAGAGTCAATCGACGAAGATGGAATCTTTCGTGGCTCTATCCTCGAGTGTATCTTCAAAGCGATCGGTCTCACCACCACTCAAAGTGCATTACGCATGGCCGACTCGGTGGAAGCTTCTCCCTACCTGCACTCCATGGACCAGAGAAAACCAAAACCTGCCTTTAATAACGCCTTCGGGTTTATTGACCCATATGAAGGTTCAGGTGATGGCGATACGGAATCGGTTACCTCAAGTACCACCAGCAATTTTGTTACGGTTAGCAGTCAAGGGCTTGCGACCGAACTGAGGGATGAGGTGGAAATAGTTTACTTTCCGAAAGGCTCTGTCCTTGTCGAGCAAGGCGAACGTAACCCTGGGCTTTACTATGTAATTGACGGCTTCCTGGATGTGGGAATTCCTAATGACGATATCGATGATTCGGAATTTCTTGGCCGGACAACGAAAAGTTCGAGCTTCACTTCACAGAAATCTAGCCAGTTCAGAGGCTCTTCTCGAGGGTCAAAACCGAATACTAGGGCAAAGCGCCCAGATTCACGAAGGCGTAAGAGTTCGGGACGTACAACCCTCTCACTCATTAAGCCGGGAGGAATTGCGGGATACATCGGCACAATCTCATCATACCGGTCGTTCATTGATGTAACAGCCAAGACCGACGTATATGTGGGCTTCCTACCGAGGTCTTCACTGGAAAGAATAGTGGAGAAGTACCCTGTTGTGCTACTCACTATGGCAAAGCGTCTCACGAGCTTGCTACCAAAGCTGATCCTCCACATTGACTTTGCCCTGGAATGGGTACAAGTAAATGCTGGCCAAGTCATATACCACCAAGGCGACGAAAGTGACGCAATTTATATTGTGCTTAATGGTCGCCTTAGAGCTGTTCTTAACAATGACGACGATTCTGAAATGAAAGTCGTCGGAGAGTATGGTCAAGGAGAAAGCGTTGGCGAGCTAGAGGTGATGACCGAGACTTGTCGATCTGCGACCTTGCATGCAATCCGAGACACCGAGCTGGCAAAATTCCCAAAGACGCTTTTCAATAGTCTTGCTAAAGAACACGCTGGAATTACCATCAAGATTTCCAAAATCATTGCGTCAAGAATGAGAGCTTTGATAGAGGACCCGGTATTCCTCTCTGGGAACGAGAAGGCCACGGCAGCTACAAATGTCAAGGTCTCGTCCACTGGCAATCTGAGAACGGTGGCCATTGTACCTGTCACAGGAGGTGTCCCAGTTGTCGAATTCGGAAGTCGACTGATGAATGCACTCACGCAAATCGGGGCCCCCAACGGTGTTACTTCTCTCAACCAAGCTGCGATTCTTAACCACCTTGGTAGGCATGCTTTTAGCCGTATGGGAAAGCTGAAACTTTCTCAATACTTGGCAGATCTTGAGGAGAAGTATGGGCTGGTGCTCTACATTGCAGGTACGTTCGACATTTTATATCCCCCCTTGCGTATTTCTTTTTGTAGAATGATGAGGAACTTTTTAACCCAGAGGTCTCGATGAAGACTAAAACTTTAACAACTCTAATTTTTTCCTGACTACAACCATATTCTTACTATAATTTTATAATTATTACGCAAGACAGCAGCTAACTGAGTTTGCTACAGATACCAATGTAAATTCACCGTGGACCCAAACGTGTATTAGTCAAGCAGATTGCATTCTATTGGTTGGCATTGCAGACTGGTCTCCCGCAATTGGGGAATACGAACGGTTCATGCTGGGAATGAAAACAACAGCCAGGAAAGAGCTGGTTCTCCTGCATGCGGACAAGTTTTTGGCTTCTGGTCTTACAAGATCTTGGCTGCGTAACCGTGACTGGATCAATGGTGGCCATCATCATGTACAAATGGCCTTCAGCACAGACACAGTTCCAGTCCACCCACAAACCCGACGCTTCGGCTCTGCGCTGAAGCACAGGGTTCAAATTATTCAAGCCGAGATCCAAAAGTACACGTCACGCAAAGTCCGACAGACCCCTCTGTACTCTGCCGATACCCCTTTCAAGGGCGACTTCCACAGAGTTGCACGTAGGCTGTGTGGAAAGTCTGTCGGCCTTGTACTTGGAGGAGGTGGTGCTCGCGGGATTGCGCATGTCGGTATTATCAGGGCGCTCGAGGAAGCTGGGATACCTATCGATATTATCGGTGGAACATCAATCGGCTCTTTTATCGGCGCTTTGTACGCTCGAGATGCAGACGTGGTACCAATGTATGGCCGTGCCAAAAAGTTCGCTGGCCGGATGGCAAGCATGTGGCGTTTCGCTTTGGACTTGACATATCCTTCGGCATCATACACGACTGGGCACGAATTCAATCGCGGTATCTTCAAGACATTTGGGAACTCACAAATCGAAGACTTCTGGCTGGAGTTTTACTGTAATACCACAAACATCAGCAAGAGTCGATCCGAGATCCACACTAGTGGTTATGCATGGCGATATGTTCGAGCATCGATGTCGCTGGCCGGTCTACTCCCTCCACTCTGCGATGAGGGTAGCCTGCTTCTCGATGGCGGCTATGTGGACAATTTGACGGTCTCGCACATGAAATCTCTGGGAGCCGACGTTATCTTTGCCGTGGACGTGGGAGCGCTCGACGACGATACTCCCCAGAACTTCGGAGATTCGCTTTCTGGATTCTGGGCAATCGCGAACCGCTGGAATCCATTCTCGGCATATTCCAACCCACCCACGCTCTCGGAGATCCAGGCCCGTCTAGCGTACGTGTCAAGTGTTGACGCGCTGGAACGAGCTAAAACGACACCTGGATGTCTTTACATGCGTCCGCCTATCGATGCCTATGGAACCCTTGAGTTCCAAAAGTTCGATGAGATTTACGAGGTGGGGTACAAGTTTGGCCAGGAGTATCTGGCAGACATGCGGGAGAAGGGCATTCTGCCTTTGATGGATGAGACGGAGGAGAAGAAGGCCTTGCGACGGACAATGGCTCCACGGAGAGCGAGTATATAGTTATAGTTGTGTTTTATGTCTATACTTTCGGAGCCGGCCGCTAGAATAGACGATCCAGCAATCAATGATACCCATCAAGCATAACATTATTATCTTACCTAACTCATCTTCAATTGATCTTATGTGTCAGTTCCTACTTTTTTATCGCGCCTCTCCTTCCAAGACCTGTTTCAAAGAGTGGGTGTGGTCCTCGGTAACTGATAATACGCTGCAAGCGACTGGGCGGGGCGGAGCACGCCGGTAACCGTCAACTATGCAGGTCTCGATCCCTCACCTCAACAGTGATAAACGGAACGACCATGTAACATAAGAAGGGTGCTTCCAAACAAACCAAAGGAGTTTACACACAATATATAGTTACCCGTTAGAGTGTATATAGTTACGGTCGGTATCTGTAACCGTTGATATTGCTATCGTACGGTATTGAGAGCTGGATTTGCGGACATTGGCATTACCTAACACGGTTCCCCATACATTGTATAACACGCCATCATGAGCGGGAAGACAGTAGAAAAGACGGTCTACCTAGGCACGTTTGCCCACAGCAAGAGTTTGAAGGAGCTGGAGATAGCCCACGATGCTGCTATTTTTGTCGACGAGAGCGGCAAGGTCGTGGCCGTCGAGAGGGGCATCGCCAACGAGGCCGCGGCGAAGAGCTTCTTCCCCAAGCTGAACTGGAGCGAGAGCCAGGAGAAGCCAATCCAGATCATCAAATCCAAAGAGGAGCAATTCTTCTTCCCAGGCTTCATAGGTAACATATCACCCTCTCCCCCCCCCAGCGGCCCTCGAACCCCAGCTAACCAAACCCCCAGACACCCACATCCACGCCTCCCAATACCCCAACGCGGGCATTTTCGGCAAATCCACCCTCCTAGACTGGCTAAACACCTACACCTTCCCCCTTGAATCCTCCCTCTCCGCCCTCCCCACCGCCCATCGCGTCTACGCCCGCGTCATCGCACGCACCCTCTCCCACGGCACCACAACCGCCGCATACTACGCTACCATCTCCGTCCCTGCTACCAACCTGCTCGCGGACCTCTGTCTCGCCGCGGGGCAGCGCGCGCTCATTGGGCGCTGCTGCATGGATTCGCTCGCGCCGGACTACTACCGCGATGCGGGGCCTGAGGAGAGTATTGCGGACACGCGGGCGACAATCGCGCATATCGCCTCCATCGACCCTACGCACGCGATTGTCAAACCGATCATCACCCCACGCTTCGCACCCTCGTGCTCAAGTCAGCTACTAACTGGGCTGGGGAAGCTGCAAAAGGAAACAGGGTTACCGGTGCAAACGCACATCTCGGAGAACAAGCGCGAGGTCGACCTCGTCGCCCAGCTATTCCCGGAATCGAAGAGCTATGCCGAGGTGTACGATTCCCACGGCTTGCTGGGGCCAAAAACGGTGCTGGCGCATGCGGTGCATATCACGGATGAGGAGAGGGCGCTGATTAAAGAGCGTGGGGCGGGAATTAGCCATTGTCCGGTCAGTAATGCGGCGCTGTCGAGTGGGATGGCGGCGGTGAGGACGTGGTTGGATGATGGGATTAATGTCGGCTTGGGGACCGATGTGAGTGGTGGGTACTCGCCGTCTGTGCTGGAGGCAGTGAGGCAGGCGCTGTTGTGTAGTCGCAACCTGACGATGGGGGAGGCGGGGGAGGAGGCGGAGAGGAAGAAGTTGAGTGTGGAGGAGGCGCTGTATTTGGGGACTCTTGGGGGCGCGAAGGTGGTGGGGATGGAGGGGAAGGTGGGCGCGTTTGAGGTGGGCATGGAGTGGGATGCGCAGCTGGTGGGGATGGAGGTTGTTGGGCTGGAAGGGGGGGTTGAGGGGGCGGATGGGGGACCGGTGGATATCTTTGGGTGGGAGAGTTGGGAGAATAAACTGGCGAAGTGGGTGTTTAATGGGGATGATAGGAATACTTTGGCTGTTTGGGTTCAGGGGAGACTGGTGCACGAGCGGAGATCTTGAGAGTAGTTCGTGGACGAAGGGCCACGGAGTTATGGCTGGTGGATGGCTTGTGTTTCAATGTTCAAGTAGATTATTAGAAGGTCAACTACTCATATGCTGACTATCACTCTGAATTGTTTTTTAAACCACTACCCGTTCTATAGCCATCCAATGCGTCACTCCCCACCCTCCTCTCACCACTGAACAGGCTCCCAGTCCTCCCAGGTAACAGTGTCATCCCATCCCCATATCCCCCCCTCTAAACCCCACTGCCTCGCCAACACCTCCCTCAGCCGATCAGTCTTCATTTTCTTGTCCTCCCACACAATCTCCCTCTCACATTGTCCCCAGTCTTTATCCCTATTACTAGTCAAAAGCGCCCCCCTCCACATCTGAAACGCAGTTCGATGACAAGCCCCGCCATCCACATATACAAGCCTTAGCTTCCTCAGCGCCCCCTCCTGCACCAACTGCCACAGCTCGTCAAGCGTCTCCATCATCCGCGAGATCTCCATAGCCAGCAGATCCCACACATTCCCAATTACCATCTCGACGCGCTGCACATCCAGCCTCGCCTCACCAAGATACGTGAGCACCTCCCTCGTAGCGCCATAATCGGGGAAGACGAGTGTGTTTCCACTCCAAAGACGGGCAGAGGTCTCAGCGTAGAGCTGGCGGCTGACGAGAGGGAGGGACTGGGCGAGCGGGAGGAGAGATGGGAAGAGCAGGGTGGCACTTGTGGGAGCACAGGGGACGAACTGGAGGACCTTGGAGAAGATGTCGTAGTGGCTAGTGGCATTGGTTTCCCGCCGTTTACGGCGAGTGCCGGTCCAGATGGTGAGGGGTGAAGGGATGGAGTCCGGGGAGGCAGGGTAGTGGACAGGGAGGATGCGATGGGTGGGAGACACGAGGCAGTAGTCCCAAATCTGCTCGCGGATTTCGGCAGGGAGGGTGAGTAGGGTGGGTGGCATTTTGCCCGATCAGTGGTTGGGTAGGCTGTGTCGTGATCAGCATCCAATATATGTAGAATGGCCCTGGACCCCAAAGCACACCAAGCAGAAAACACGGAAATTGAACTGGTGAGAAGCTAGGAAGCCCAATGGATACCTCTTTTGCACCGGCGAAGTCTCGCGGTTTGGACTGGCTGTGTGTTGTACGTGCAGTACAGCACGCCTACGGCAAACCCCTCTCTGTAGTAAAATGAACATCCAGACACGCCCGACACGCCCAGATAAGCACCACAGGCTTACAACTTAAGAATAAAACACGGAAGCTGTGTTTTTTTATCGATATAGCGCGAAGACGAAATGCTTCTTCGCTCTGTTTCTTACAGCTAGAAAGGCAGCGTTATCATCGACCGGATCGGACCATCGCTTCTTCCGTCCTCGAACAGGGAAGCCGATAAGTGAGAATTTCTAGCCAAAACACAACGTCAAGATAGAGTAGGTGTATAACATTCTAGGGTAGGATCAAGGATCACTGTGGCGATTAAAATTAAATTATTTCATTCACTAAATTACAAATATCCGGTGAAATGGCACAATTATCACAACATATTTATTATGATTGATGTTTATTATAATATTTATTAAGTTATCTCTATCTTTTGTCTTTGTTTTTGCTTTTTTCGTTATAATGATATTAACGCCTTGCCACAGTTCTACCAAGATGCAGAAGTGTGCATCGAGTTTATCAATGTCGTACAAGTAATTTATACCAATGAAAGGGAAAACCAATGTGCCGTGTGGCTCATGTGATACACTGTTGTATCCAATGTGTATCCAATGTATGATGTATCCAGCTCTATCTTCCAACAACCTCTTCATCCACCAGCTCCTCAGCCAGCGCATCCGTATACTGATCACTCGTCGTCATCCGATTTGGCTCTTCATCCTCAACATAAACTATCCAAAGTTAGCATCCCTTCCCTTTCAAAACATTATCAGAACAAATCACCATGCGGCCTAACAAACCAACTCAACACCCCCATCCCCCCAAACGTCACACTCAACACCACAAAAACCGCCTGCGGAAACCCCCCCACAGTCAAACTATACAGCCCCCCAAACACCGCCGGAAACACCACCCGCGCAAGCCCATTCAGCAGCGCCATCGCGCCCAGCAGCTGGCCCACCCGATCAGCACCAACATGCTTGCTGAGTGCACTCTGCAAAAGCGGCAGTGCGATCGAACCTCCGGCCCCCAGAACCCCGAAGGCGAAGAATACACCCCCGTGGCGCGCGGATGCGAAGCCGGCGTGACATGCTGTCTCGAGCACGAGAGCGCCGCGGATGAGTACCAGATCCAGGGTGTCGGCGCCGGGGGTGCGGGTATCGTCCGCAGCGGTGGTGGTGGAGGCGTCGGGATCAGCTTCAGCGGTACGACGACGGGCGTGGTTCTGGTACCGTGTGCGGAAAAGGTAAGTTACCAATGGGAGAATGGCGACGAGGACGACGACGCGGAAGGCGGATGTGAGGCCTACGAACATCTGGGTCTCGAAGTCGCCCCAGTTGAAGATGAAGTTCGTGTAGTATACCAATACGGACCCGGTGCCGATGGAGGCGCCGAAGAGGAGGGTGTTGATTGCGGCTAGGAGGATGAGGTTCATGCGGAGATGCGGAGATGTGCCTGCGCCGGTGGGATAGAGGATCTTGAGCGGGGCGAGGAAGTTAGCAGCGCGCGCGGCGCGCGAGGTGGGCGATGCGGCCGTAGCGGAGATTTCGAATTTATGGCGCGCGCGCGCGGCGATCTGGCGCTTTGGAGAGAGGGATTCGGGGAGGACGAAGAGGTGGTAGAGGAAGACGATTAGGTGGCAGAAGAAGGCGATCCAGAAGACGCTGAGGATGTTACCTGTGACCTGCGAGATGAAAGCCGCAAGGAGGGGACCGAGTGCGATCCCGCCGAAGAGCGCGCCGCTGAAGTACCCGAATGCGACGCCGCGCGTGGCGGGCGAGGTGACGTCCGCGCCGTAGGAGTGCGTCATGGCCATGGCGGAGGTGAAGGAGCCGCAGAGGCCGTCGAGGACGGAGCCGAAGAGGATCCATTGGTAGTGCACTGTGTCTGGGTAGGTGGCGGCGAGGATAGTAACGATCTCCGCGCAGAGGCCGCCGACGACGGCGAAGGCGAGGAAGTACTTGCGGCCGTAGCGATCGGAGAGCGTGCCGATCTTGGGACAGATGGCTGCGCTTAGGATGCCAGTTAGGAGGGACATGTAGAGTGTGAATTCTGTCGCTAGGGCTTGCACTTCGGGGATCCGACACTGTGGGTTGTTGGCGAACATGATGACAGGCGTGTATGGCGCGTCGGGGTGCAGCGTGGATTGCGCGGCGATGTAGCGCCGGCACACCAGCGTGAGGACGAGGTTTAGTTTCGGGACGATGATGCCCCCAAAAGCGAGGGCGTAGATGGCGTAGGCGGGGAGGAGCCACCAGATCTATGGCGTGTTAATGGGCGTGCGTGGTTGAGTGCGTGATGGGGACTACTGACGGATGGCTTGCGATACCACGGAACTCCCTCGAAATCGGACTCCCAATCCCATGGGACCGAGCTGGCTGCTGCAGTGCTATCCCCATCATCCGCCTTGGCCAGCAGAGGCGTATCTTCTCCAACCCGGGGAGATGCATCTATACCAAGGCGGTCACGGCGGTTTGGCGCCGCAGCGCTGCCGTTCCCTTGACGCTGCATGGTGTTGTTGGTGAGTATTCAGCGTCACGACAGGACATTGGGCTTTCTGCCTGTCTTCTCTCTGTTTATACCCCTCTTCTCTTCTGTCTTATCTCCGTTTATGGCTCCCGTCTCACTGTTTCTCCCTGTGGCCAATCAATCCCAGAAACCGGCTACGTCACTGATTCCCACGCCGATTGCAGCTTATCAAATCAATCCCGGCTGTGTCTCTGCAGTAGTCTTCTTCGTCGTCGTCCTTCTTTCGTATATCCCTTCAGCTTCTCTAGATTCATGGAGTCAAGGTCGTCGTCGTCGTAACTCTGCGCTGGCATCTCGAAGCAAGCTGACGCTATCTCGGGGTGCTATGGCATATATAATAGGAAGGAGGGCACAGGCTCACTCTTTGAGACGGGCACCCAGTCGACCAGGAACACGGCATCTGTGCATGCGATGCGACTTTTAGTGGGCTGACGCTCGATAAGCTTGGTCTGGAACCACGTAAGCAGCACCCAACCACGTTCTTCCAACTCCGGCTCCGAGGTTCCGATGACATTTGACGTTTGGCATTTGGGAGCGGGGGAATGTTTGAATTCCGATGTTTGTGCTTAAATGATGCAACTGATGCAACTGATGTAAATAGTTAGTAATATATCTTGTATATATGGTATATATGCGCATTCAACTGTGATAATTCCACGGCGACGCTCTTTACCGCCCATTACTCTTCTCACAACTCTTGGACTGCATTCGGCCATGCGCAGTACACACCGTGCCATATGTCTTAGACTCAGCTTAGACTCTGGAACGCCTCGTCGATCAGCCAGTGTTCCTGGCGGCCCGCAGCGATTTGCGTTACCCCGCCACGTGGATACGCCATGTTGAGCCTTTCTTGTACTCTCCGAGCATCAGGGCAGTGAATAGGATATTTAATCGAAATTCGCAGGTTAAAGCGACCAAGACGCCCCTGCGTAGGCTTGGTTACTGTAGATATGTAGATGCATTATTCGCAGCGACGAGAAGCATGATCTGGCTGGGCTCTTGTCGGGCTTTTGCATTAGGTGATAATGTGAGTGGTGGCACAATATGGTTGGCAGCAGTTTTGTGCTACTTGTGTACCAACGAGGACAGCATACGTGTAGGTAGCCATTCCATTTCCCATATCTTCGAATAACACGACTTTTCCTTTTCCTGGTGATACCCTATTATCTACAGCCGGCGTTTGTCGCCATATTTTTATAATATACATCCACGTCACAGCAGAGCAGAGTTCCACCCCCTACCCCTTCCCTCACCCCTCACCACCTCATGCCTCCACCGCACCTCCTGGGCCGCTCGCAAAAAAGTCCTTGCTTGCCTCACACTTCGCGTTCGTGCACCCTGGACACCTCAACGCCATCTGCTTCGAGCACTGCACCCCGCTCTCCAGATGCGCCTTTGCGATATCCGCCAGCGCCTCTATGAACACAGGGTTCCCGTTTAGCGACTCCACGCGGCGGATCGAATCCTTGCATCCGCTCTCGCCGATCACCTCCTCGTCCAACTCATACAGTGTCTCGATGTGATCGGAGGTGAAGGCAATCGGCACGAGCACGAGGTTCTTCTTCCCGTTCGCCACGTAGTTCGTCACTGTATCCGAGGTCTGCGCACCGAGCCACGGCTGCGGCCCGACCTGCGACTGCCAGACCAACCGGTATGGGTGTGAGAAGTTGAGGCGCTCCATCACGGCGTAGACCGTCGCGGCGACTTCGGCGGGATAGGGGTCACCTGTAATGTAACTGTCAGCGCGGGATCATAGAGTTAGAGTTGGAGTATGCATAGACTTACCCCTGTTTACCACGCTCATCGGCAGACTGTGCGCCGAGAACAAGATCGTAATATCCTTCCTATCGGCCTCCGAGTACGTCGCCAGCGTCGCCTCGATGTTCTGCGCAAACGCCTCCACCAGCCCCTTATGCGCCGGCCAGCGATCAATAACACTCCACTGAATCGACCCATCCTCCCCATTCGCTTTCAGCGCGCCCCCCCTCCGCGTCCCCTCCAGCTTCTCCCTCCACTTCCACAAATCATTCAAACTACTCCCCGTCGTCGAGCACGAATACTGCGGGTACTGCGTGAACGCCACCGCCCTCCCCCCCTTCCCCCCTCCAAACCCATCCGCCAGCAGCTGCGCATACATCTCCTCCGTCAACGGGTTCGCGTATCTGAATGCCACGTACGGTTTATGCGGCGCCGTCTCCGGGCTCGTCTGGTCGAGTATCTTGCACATCTCCGCCGCCTGCAGCTCAGACCACTTGCGGATCGGACTCCCGCCCCCAATCGCCGCGTACTGCTTCTCGATCTTCGGCGTGCGCCGCTGCGCGATCAGAGGACCGACGTACTTCTGGAATCGCCCTAGGGGTATCAGGTCCGCGTCGGCGAAGAGGCGGGAGAGGAAGTCCCCCACTTCGGGGACCGTGGAGGGGCCGCCCATGTTCATGAAGACCATGGCTGTGGGACCCTTCGAGGGCGTCGTAGTCGGTGGTGTAGCTGCGGGCGTGGCGAGGCCGCGGGTTTGCCGGCGGGTAGCTGTGAGGGAGAGGGTTGCCGGCGAGGCGTGCTTCGAGAGCTGGCGGGTGGCGGTTCTGAGCGCCATGGCGGCGTGGTGGGGTTCTATAAGGAGGATATCATGTAATTGAATAGAGGGTATAGCGATTGAAGCTTTTTGGGAGTTGTAGATGCAAGCAATGGCTGGAGATGTAGGTCTTCCTCGGAGGTGCCAATCAGAGGTACTGGAAAGGTAAGGTGGGACATAAATTTAGGTCACGTGCCGACGTGTATCCGGGTGCCGAAGTCGCGTATTCTGCCTGTCGTCATGCGCGACAAGGCATCAGTCGCGATTGGAATGTTCGGGAGCTGTCGATAATCTAACTTCTACGCTTTGTGATTTCTCAATTGTTAATATTTTTAAATAAGAAGACATTGTAGACTACAATTGAGGAGTTTATTTCAGTCTGACGAGATGACTGACTCCAAAGAGGACTGGAAACGGAAAGATGAGGGCGATGAGGAGGAAGACGAGGAGGTCGATGAATCAGTATACCCCCCCAATCCCAACGATCCCCTCACCTATCTAACCTCCTCCCAGGACTACAAATCCCAAAAAGACGCCATCCTCCTCGCCATCGAAGTCAGCCCCTCCATGCTCACCCCTCCCCCCGCCTCCGACTCCAAAAAAGCCGACACCGACAGCCCCGCCGCCGCAGCCCTCAAATGCGCATACCAAATCATGCAGCAGCGCATCATCTCCAACCCAAAGGACATGATTGGAATCCTCCTCTTTGGCACCGCCGCGTCGAAGGGGCCAGAAGACAATGCAACATCCGGCATCGCGTACCCGCATATCTACCTACTGACCGACCTCGATGTCCCTGCCGCGCGCGACGTCAAAGCGTTGAAGGAGATGGTCGAGGACGAGGAGGCTGCGAAGGAGGTGTTAGCTCCAGCGCCGGAGTGGGCGGAGGTTACGATGTCGAATGTGCTGTTTTGTGCGAACCAGATCTTTACGACGAGGGCGCCGAGTTTTGGGTCGAGGAGGTTGTTTGTGATTACGGATCGTGATGATCCGCATGAGAGCGATAAGGGAATGAGGGCGGCGGCCGCGGTGAGGGCGAAGGATTTGTATGATTTGGGGGTGGTGATTGAGTTGTTTCCTATTGAGAGGGGTGGACAGGTGTTTGATAGGAGCAAGTTTTACGATGTGAGTAGTTTTGGACCGTGGTGTTATGGATGACGCTGACGCTGACGGGACAGGATGTGATATACCGCGACCCAGCAGACACAGACACCCCATCCACCACCGCATCCACCACCAACGCCCCAGCAGGCGGGGACGGTATCTCCCTCCTCAACTCCCTCATCTCCAACATCAACTCCAAACAAACCCCCAAGCGCGCCCTCTTCTCCAACCTCCCCTTCGAAATCGGCCCCGGCCTCACCATCTCCGTAAAAGGCTACAACATCCTGCAACGCCAAAAGCCCGCCCGCAGCTGCTACGTCTGGCTCTCCGGCGAGACGACCCAGATCGCCACGGGCGAAACCACCCACCTCGCCGCCGACACTACGCGCACGGTGCAGAAAGTCGACGTTAAGAAAGCATACAAGTTCGGCGGCGAGCAGGTCCTCTTCACCAAGGACGAGCAGAAGGAACTCAAGAACTTTGGACCACCAGGTCTTCGCATCGTGGGATTCAAACCACAAGCCTTACTCCCATCTTACGCCTCAGTCAATAAATCAACCTTCCTCTACCCCTCCGAGGAGGACTACGTAGGATCCACCCGCGTCTTCGCCGCGCTGTGGCAGAAACTCCTCGATTCCTCCACCATGGGAATAGCATGGTACATCCCCCGCGCCAACGCAAACCCGCAGTACATCGCCCTCCTCCCCTCCCGCGAGCGCCTCGACCCAGCTACATCCCAGCAAACCATGCCCGCAGGACTATGGGCCTACCCCCTCCCCTGCGCAGATGACCTGCGGCTTCCCGCCCCGGGGCCGGCGCCGTTAGTAAGCCCAGACGCGCTGACGGATAAGATGCACATTGTTGTCCAGCAGCTTCAACTTCCTGGTGCGGTGTTTGAGCCGAGCCGTTACCCGAATCCGGCGCTGCAGTGGCATTATCGCATTCTGCAGGCTATGGCGCTGGAAGAGGAGGTGCCGGAGCTGGCAGCGGGGGATGATAAGACGTTACCTAGGGGACGGCAGATTGACAAGCGCGCCGGGCCGTATGTAGTTGATTGGGGACATGCGTTGGAGGAGGAGTGGCTTGATGTGTTGGAGGGGAAGGGGGATAAGCTTGAGATTGGGATGAAGAGGGAGGGAGATGCGAAGGAGGGGAAGGTCAAGAGGGTTAAGGAGAGTAGTCTGGATGAGGTGGAGAGGTTGGTGAAGGAGGGGAAGGCGGGGAGCGCGACGGTGGTGATGTTGAAGGATTGGTTGGCGGCGAGGGGGTTGAATGTTGGGGGGAAGAAGGGGGAGTTGGTGGAGAGGGTGGAGGAGGCTTTTGAGAGTAAGTGAGGGAGGGGAGGGGGTTTGGGATTATGGAGTTTATGGGTAGGAGGAGAAGGATTGCAAGCAAAAGTGTCGGATATATGCTGAAGATATTGGGGTTCTGGTGGCTGATGTGTTTGCTATGTGGGATGAGAAAGTGAGCGATAATGGAGTTGTTGACTGTTCATCTCTCACAGGCTTCATCCACAGCGAGTGAATTACGGAGTTGTTTACTGACTGGCTGACCGACTGTTCGTCCCTCTGCAGACCTCGCCCAGAGTGAGTGGTTATGGGGTTTCTGATTGCCCAGCTGTCTGCAGCCGTCGTAATGGCAAGGGATGGCACATGTTGTGGAGATCTCTCTTCTAACTGGCGGCCAAGTCCCAACCTCTCTGCCCTCTATGCAAATCGCTGGTCTTCTGCTTCGTTCTACCTCGTTCTGCCTCGTCCTTCTGCTCCTTGCAATACTCTGATTGAGCAATAACCTTTCTGGATATTCAATGTCGTCAGGTTTGTAGCCGTGTCTTGTTGTCACGCCTCTCTTGTCACTACCTCTCTTGTCACCAGTCCTCATGTCACCACTCCTGTTACCACCACTTGTCTTACCACCACTTGTCTTACCACCACCTCTCTTGTCACCACCTCTCTTGCCACCATCTCTTGCAACCGCCTCTATTACCACCATATCTATCACCATCACCTCAATCACCACCTAAACTATACGGACAGCCTAGCACAGTACAATTTCGGATGAATCTGGTTGGTGCATCCCTGCTGTTGCCGGTAGAGAAAACGACACCTCTGTGATATGGGTCTTAGGTTGTAATATTAATCTGCCAGAATTTGCAGACCAACTCAATAGGGAACTCGTGCATCGTCATCTGTCATTACATTGAGAGTATCCTCAGTGGCAGTATCAATATCGCTGAGATCAAATCCATCAGAGAGCCAAGTTAGATTAATGTTCGCCAACGCAGGGTCAAGAAGTTGATTCTCTCCTACACCGAACGGTTATGAGTAGGATCTGTCGTCCATCCCTGTACACATCGCATCGCATCTCCAGTGACTGATCTACAGTGACTGGTGGTGGCGACAACCACATCGACCAACGCACCAGCGTCAGCCACTGACGCAGATATCGCTGGAGGCACAGCCACAAGCCACGGCGTGATCATCAACAACACACCGTGAGTGTGCTGTACTGTCTCACCATAACCGCCTTCACGGGGCCAGAACCCGCAGACCTTCCCAGGAGTGAGCAAGACTCCTCTCCCTCCTCTCCTCCCCTGGGCCGAAAGACTCCCACTCCCCCCTCGCGCGCGGCAAACAAACCCTTTTTATATAGACAATCCCGCTTCTTACTCAGAACCCTATACTGAATTATCGTCTATATTGACTTGTATGGATGCCCTGTCCCCCCCCACTACGCGCCGCCGCCCGTTTCAAAAGTACGCGTCTCGAAGTATCCCCAGCATCCCCAGCCCGTTTTTAGCAGGGCAGGTACGACCGCGGCGTTGTGATGTCATGCCGCGTCTCGGCGGGCAGATGGTTAAGATCACTGGCAGCCAGGGATTGGTGGGAGGGATTACGCGGAGGTGTTAAGAGGGCGGTAGGGGGAGATAGTACAGGGGAAACAGGGTATGCCTTAAGTTAAGAGATTCTTGGTTCTTGTTTGGGGGAAACACGGTTATCTAACCCCACACCCTTGATGTGCGCATGTGCAGAGTAAAGAGTAGCTGGGACTACTTCTTCTTCTCCTTTATTACTTGTTGCGGTGATTCATTCATTCTTTGTATCCTTTTATTCACACACATACGACAGACAGTACATATTTCACTCTCATTGTCCGCTGAAACGAAGTAATGCGCCGCTCTCCCTATCCTTGACGCACCCAACAAAGCGCCCTGAAATCTTTCTGAGATACCACCTCTCGCCCTCACCACGACGCTCGTCGCTCTCTACTACTCTATCCTCATAATCACTCTACGGCCTGGCTAGCAGAGAATAGATCGCCATGTCGGACTCGACGCAGGGCGCGGCGCAGGCCAGCAGCAATATCAGCATTATTGCACTGTTAACGGCCATCGGTACTGGTATCGCGGCGTCGGCAGTGCAGATCTTGATTTTTACCTTGATAAAGAATCGGCTGGTTAGGATATAGTGAGTTCCCTTTTACTTTCGCAGTTGCAGTCCAAAGAAACAGAGCTGACATGTTGTGAAGCCAGCCGAAAACATACCTCGTCCCCGAACGACAACGAACAGCACCACCACCACGAAGTCCGTTCGGGTGGCTGGTATCGATATTCACATACAAAGACAAGGAGATCATCAATAAGTGCGGCCTGGATGCCTACTTTTTCCTCCGCTACCTCCAAACACAACTCATCATCTTCGTCCCCCTCGCCTGTCTCCTCCTCCCCATCCTCCTCCCACTCAACTACATCGGCGGCCGCGGCATCGCCAAAGCAGCCCCCCTCGACGGCAACGGCGCCGGACCCGAAGTTCCCGGCGGCCTCGACAGGCTCGCCTGGGGCAACATCTCCCCGAAACAGACACACCGCTACTGGGCGCATCTCGTCCTCGCCATCGTGGTGGTGATATGGGTGTGCTATGTCTTCTTCGCTGAGCTGCGCGTCTACATCCGCGTGCGCCAGGACTACCTCACCTCCGCCGAGCATCGCCTGCGCGCCTCGGCGACCACCGTCCTCGTCACCGCCATCCCGGATAAATGGCTCACCATCGAGGCTCTCAGTGGTCTTTACGATGTTTTCCCGGGGGGGATCCGAAATATCTGGATTAACCGCAACTACGATGCTCTACTAGAGAAGGTGCGGCGTCGCGAGGGCATCGTGGCAATGCTCGAGTCCGCTGAGACGTCCCTGATCCGCAAGTGTAATAAGGCGCATCTGAAGCAGGCTGAGAAGGACGAGAAGGCCATGCAGCGCAAGACGGGACACCATGATACGAAGGAGGAGCGCGCGAGGCGAGCGAAGAACGCCGAAGAGACGGCGGCGCAGATTGCGAGGGGAGAAGGTGTCACGTCGGGTGATATCAATCAGGTTGTGCATTCGGTTGAGGATGCGATTGAGGAAGGCAACCGCCGCAAGAGTCGCGGAGTGGAGAAGCAGACTGCGATGGGGGGATTGGCGGCGATGGGGAAGCAGTTTGGGCGTGGGCTCGGGCTCGTAGGGAAGGCGGGCGACACGATTGTGGACGGCACAAAGAATGTGGGCGTGACAATCGTGGGGGGTGCCAAGACCGCGGGGAAGGGGTTTGAAGGCCAGATTGAGTCGACGAATGGGTTCGTGCGGATTGATCGCGATCCGCTCAGCCCGGACATGAGGCAGCAGTCGCGCTCGAGATCGAGGAATAATAGCGATAGCAGCCAAACGCATTTTGTGGACGCGGAGCCGGTGGAGACGCAGATCAATATCCCGCCGCGCGATATCAGCTTTGGGCAGTCGCCGGATACGCCGAGGGGATTTGGCGAGCACCGCGGCGTTAAGGGGCCGGAACTCCATAATATCCCTTATCGATTTGGCGGCGGTGATGGGAGTAACGACTCGGATGACATGAAGAATAGCTGGTGGAAGTTCTGGAAGGGCCCGAGTGGAGGGTTTGCGTCGCCTATGCCCCATGGGTTTGAGAGGGATGAGTATATCCAGAAGAAGAACTTTGGGCAGATGGTCACGAGTGGTGGGAAGCAGATAATTGCGCCTGTGAAGACTCTTTTCATGAATAATGAGGGGCCGCAGCACGAGTACCCACCGCATATTGACCCGGACTATGCCGAGGATGAGGAGAGTGCGCTGTGGGCGAAGTATATTAAGAAAAAGGACCGCAGCACACATCGCCTACCTCGCTTTGGCATCGGCATCCTGCCGTACATCTTCCCCTGGGTCAACACGAAGGTCGACACCATCTACTGGTGCCGTGAGGAACTCGCGCGCCTCAATGTCGAGATCGAGTACGACCAAGACCACTCCGAGGGTTACCCCAAGATGAACTCGGCCTTTATCCAATTCAACCACCAGATCGCCGCGCACATGGCCGTGCAGGCCGTCAGCCACCACATCCCGAAGCACATGGCCCCGCGCATGGTAGAGGTCTCGCCCACAGATGTCATCTGGGGGAACATGTCGATCAAATGGTGGGAAGCGTGGCTGCGGACTTTCTTCATCTTCGCGGCTGTCGCGGGGATGTGTATTCTTTGGGCTATTCCCGTCTCCGCCACCGCGCTACTTGGCAACATTCCCGAACTGATCAGGCAGTACCACTGGCTCTCGTTCCTTCGCGGGGCCGAGACCGCGCTCAAAAGCGTTGCGGGTATCCTGCCCGCCGTTGTCCTGGCGCTGCTGATGATTCTGCCACCACTTGTCTTCTACAACCTTGCGACGCTGCAGGGCAACCAAACGGGCAAGATGCGCGAGCTATCGGTGCAGAATTACTACTTCTTCTTCCTGTTCGTGCAGGTCTTCCTCGTTGTCTCGATTGCTAGCGGAACGTTCGCCACGCTCGCTGGCATCGCGAATGTCACATCCATCCCGGGTCTACTGGCGCAGAACCTGCCCAAGGCCTCCAACTACTTCTTCTCATACATGATCATCCAGGCGCTATCAACCAGCGCAGGTAGTTTGCTGCAGGTCGGCACGCTCATAATGTGGATCTTGATGCCCAAGCTTTTCGACAACACAGCGCGCCAGAAGTGGAAGCGCAACACCACGCTGTCCACAGTGCAATGGGGCAGCTACTTCCCCACCTACACCAACTTCGCCTGCATCGCCATCATCTACTCCACCGTCGCGCCCCTCATCATGGTCTTCGCCATCATCACCTTCACCGTCCTCTGGCTCGCCAACCGCTACTGCATGCTCTACGTCTTTCGCCACACCGAAGACACCGGCGGCCTCCTCTACCCGCGCGCCATCAACCAAAACTTCGTAGGCCTCTACGTCATGGAACTCTGCCTCATAGGCCTCTTCTTCCTCGTCCGCGACGACAATGATAATGCCGCCTGCTTCCCGCAGGCAATCATCATGATCGTCGTCATGGCTCTAACAGCACTCTTCCAATTCCTCCTCAACCAATCCTTCGGCCCACTTTACGAGCATCTGGCTATAACACTCGAAGACGAAGCTGTCCTCCGCGACGAGGCTTTCGAACGCGCTCAAGCTGCTCGCCTTATGGAATCAGACCACGACAGTGAGGACTCGGACCACGACGACGGCGCTGCCCGCAACCCTCGCGCCCCAGATACCCCCGTATCCCACGACGACGACATCGAGCTCCGCAAACTCCGCACCTCGCAATCAGCCAAGTCCGGCAGGACGTTCAACCCCCTCAATCCTCTCCGCACAGGTGCCACATGGGCCCAGCGTGGAGCACGTACCATCGGTGCCGCGACCTTCGGGGACCTCGACACGAACCACGCCCACCGCAAGCGCAGGAAGGACGTCGAAGCCCAGCAACTAATGGGAGAAGCCCTCTTCGGCGGCTACAATGACGAAATTGAAGACCTCACCCCCGACCAGCGCGACGCGCTTGTTCGCGTGGCGTTCCAGCACGAGGCGCTCAGGGCGAAGAGGCCGAATGTGTGGGTACCCCGCGACGGGCTGGGAGTGAGTGATGAGGAGGTGAGGAGGACGGAGAGGGTGGGAATGGGGAATGTGTGGATTACGAATCGGGGGACGGCGTTGGATGGGAAGGGGAGGGTGATGTATGGGAGGAATCCGCCGGATTTTGAGGAGGTGAGCTTGATTATGTTGTAGATTGTGTGGATTGGGAGGGATGAGGGAGTTTGAGGTTTGGGTTGGGGGTGTTGGAATAGAATACAGTATATATTACTCATGGAAGATGTTATTTCACTGAAGTCCGAAGGGGGCACGAGCAATTACAGTAACTCGCTGACATTTCGCAACTCATCGGATCCAAATCCCCTCTCACGCGCCCTCCCCAACCCTCCCCCCGCAAGCCGAAATCAGAAACCGAAAACAAGAAGCGAAATCAAGAACCGAAACAACAAAGACAAAAACCAAGCCAACAAAGAACGGAAACCAACAAAAGCAAACTACGAATACAAACAACAACGCAAAAGGAAAACGCTACTATATACAAAAACACAAAACACCACCCTCAGCGCCCCTTCTCCTCATCCTCCTCCGCTCCCACCCCAGGTCCGTACACGCACTCCACGTTGTCCTTGGCGCACTCGTCGCAGGGTTGGCCCCTGCTGCACGACTGTTCACCGTTAGTATCTCTCCATATATCCCAGAAGAAAGTGACGCAAGAAATCCAAACAAATTTCGGTGCCCAAAATCAACACACAAAAACAGGAAAACCGATCTCAAACCCCCAAGCTCGGGGTCACAAAAAGGGGGAAAAGAAAAAAGGAAAACTCACGGCCCAATGTCTCCTCCTACACCTCTGACACCTCGGGTTGTTATCCCGAGTCTTCGACACCCTCCCCCGTCCGTTCAGGAACCAGACGTGCCGATACGCGGCTGGTACCGGGACACCAGGCATCGCGCTCGCCGCGCTCTGCAGGGCAGCGAGGGTTTCGGAGGGGGAGGGGCCGACCGGGACAGGCGCTGGGAGGGGCGCCGGGGCCATCATCTTCATCATCTCCTCTGCCGTCATCGGCGCAGGAACCGCAGCCGCAGCAACACGCACCTCCGCACGGCTCCCCCTCGCGCGTTTCTTCGGCCTGGCCTCCACCACTGGCTGCACCGGTGCTGGCAGCGCTGGGGCAGCAGCGTATACGGCCCCCCTCCCCGGCTCAAGCGGCAAGTTTAGCGTCGCCGCAACCCAGTTCGCGACGTAGTCCTCCGTCGCGACATCTGGGTCCGGGTACGTGAACTGCTGCTGAACCGGGGAAGGGACAGGCGAGATCCAGGGGCTCAGGTAGGCGGGGACGGGTGCTGGGGCCGGGGCCCAGGGGCTGACGTACACGCGTGCAGGTGCTGGTGTCCAGTGGTAGGGCGGCAAAGGGGGGTTGGACGCGGGCTGGTGGGGGGGGATGGCGGGGAAGACGTCGAAGGTATGCTGGTTGAGGGGTGGCGTCAGGAGGGCCGGGTCGATGGGGAAGGCAGGGTCGAAGGGGAAGCCGCCGGGGTTGCCGTGGTCGCCGTAGACGGCTTGAGGAGGAGAGGGAACCGGTGCGCGCGTGATGGGGAGGTAGGGGTTGGCGGGGAGGTAGTCGGCGAGGGAAGGCGCAAGGTGGCGGCCTGCCACGGTATTCATATCAGCGCCAGGGAGGAATTCCGGAGCGGCAGCTTGCGGGAACTGGGGCCCGGCGAGAGGGGTATGGAAGCTCGGGCCATACGCCGACTCGCCGGCGCCCGAGAAGATCGACCTACCACCACCAGTGGCGGTGTGGTCAGTACGAGACGGACGTGGCTCCTGACGCACGTCGGTCATGTCCCCCGAGAGGACCTCGTACTGGCCAGCCTGTGAGAGTTAGTAAAGCTGAAGAATGGATGTGGAGGTTTTATACAGTAGAAGCCGAAGAGGATGAAGGGAAGAAGGAATGCCGTGGGATCGGAATAGGGGAGAGGGGATTGGAAAGAAAAGGGGAATACTTACACACTTCCACTGGTGGTGGTAGGTGATGATGGCCGAAAACGTCTTCCGGCAGAAGAGGATCTCAACGTTCGTGTTGATAAAGCAGGTGTCCAGCTTGTGCGGGCACGCCTGGTTGAACCCCCAGTTCGACACTTTCCCCAACGGGCCCCCCTCCGTCAAATCAATGGCAATCTTGCCCCATGCCAAGCCATCTCTCTTGACAACATCCATCAGCAACCCCATGACCCAGGTTGTCATTGCCTCGCTCGTTGTTTCAAAGCACGCATCCTTGACATGAATACCGACGTGCCTCGGAGATGGTTCCATGAGACATAGCTGTGGGCTCAGCTTGAGCGCGAACATGTGCTCATTGGGGTTTTTCTTCATATGACTGTTCTTCCTTGGGAGACGGATATGATTTAGTAGATCTTGAAAACCCTTCTTGAAGCTATCCATAGTCGCGAGAATCTTCTGCTGATCGGCCACACGCTGTGGCTCTTTCTCTCGCTCGGCACGGTACTGACCCTGCTTTTCTGGGGACAAACCGTCGGTGGTGCTCATGTCTTCAAAGGCTCTCTTCTTTGGGGTATGAGACTTGAGATTAGAATCGGGGCTAGAAGATGTGCTACCTGCGGAGGTTTCTGGGTGGGATGCTGTCATTTTCTTTGGGCGTGATCCTGAGGATGGAGCAGAGTTGCTTCCGAAAGAAGATGCAGAGTTGCTCTTCGGCAATGGGTCAGCATTGTCCTCCGAAAATGAAGCAGAGTTGCTTTTGGATAATGGAGAATCTTTGTCCCCGGAGCTTAAAGTGGTGTTTCCCTCTAGAGACGGAGCGGACTTGCTCTCTGAAAGTGGAGAAGAAGATAGGCTCTCTGAAACTGGAGCGGTTGTGCCCTGTGATAATGGAGCAGCGGCAGGCAGGCCCTCTGAAAATGGAGTTGAGTTGCCCTCGGATGATGGAGCAGAGTTGCTCTCGGACAATGTAGGGCCAGGGCCAGGCTTCTTCAGGCGTAACTTGAGGCGTGAGGGGGCATTACCTGCTGAGGACTCTGGGGCTTGGGCATCATTGCCAGTGGCTGTCTTAATAAGACGAGGCTTCTTATTTGGACGGGATGACTCCTTTTGAGGTGAGGTGGTGCGCATGTCTGGTGCTGGGCTTGCTGCACGCTTACTGCGTTTGCTCGAAGTCTTGTTTGAATCCGAAAGATGCTTTCTCACTCCGACCTCACCCTGTGGAACGAAGTACATCTCCTCCTGCATGTTTGGAAGAGCGATCTTGCTGGCCAAACCCTCATATGAACTCCAACGAGTCTTCTTAGAGCCCGTCTCTTGTGGATTATAGGATCTCATGTCCACCTTTGGAGCAGCGGCCTGGGTGTTGTTATTGCTTGGAATCACGCATGAACGGCGACTTCTCCTTGGCTCTTCTTGTGATGTATGTGAACTTGGGTCCGACTTCAGAGCAGATGCAACAGAGCTGTTGTTGCTCGAGGAGATCTTTGATTTCGATTGAAGCTTTTTCAGGCGACGTTGCTCTGAACGCTTCTCTGATTGTGACATAGACTTTTCGGTTTCAAGCTCTGGGGTGTGAGCGACTTCGGGTTTGTCGCTTGAGGTCAAGCGTAAACGGATACTTCTCCTTGGTTCTTGTGGTGTGGTGGAGCTCGTGTCCAACTTTGGAACTGGGGCGACGGTGTTGTCGTTGGTTGGAGATACATCTGAACCTGAAGGAATCTTCTTTGAACGCTTCTTGGGCCGTGAAGCAGGATTGTTCAGCTCGAGCTCTGGGGATTGAGCAATGTTGTTTGAAGGTAGTTCGGACTGCTCAGAAGACAACCTCTGACGTTTGTCCGATCTGGTGACTGGCATTGTGATTGAATTGCTGAGATACTGAGATCGATCTTTGGAAAATCAACAATGTTGCTGGTTGAATTTATCAGACACGACTCTGATCTTGTGGGTTGCTTTGGGAGTACGAAGGAGTCAAACACGAATCCGATCTGGTGAGTAGCTCTGGAAAATAGAGCAATTGCTGATACACTCTTTGGACTTATAGAAAAACCGCTTGAACAGTTTCCTGGACACGGTTCCAATCTTATATATAAGCTTTTGGAGCAAAGAGCAACTGCTGATATCGATCTTTCAATTTGTTGCAAGGTTGTTAGAATGAATCAAACTTTTTGTTTGGAGCAAGGTCGCTGGATGAATTTGTTGAACACAACTCCGATCTTGCGGATAGCTTGTGAGCGAAGACGAATTGTTGATATGAACCTTAGCACTTGAATGAAGAAAGGGTGCTGGAAGGATTTCTTAAGGTGAGGCTCCGATGTTGTGAGTGGTTGAGAGTGAAGTGTTGAAGTCAAACTTTCGACTTGGAGCAAAGTTGCCGAAAGGGTTTCTCAAGCGCAATTCTGATCTTGAGGAAAGCTTTATAGTGAAGAGGAACAGGTTGTCTCAATCTTTGGACTCGAAGTAAAGTTTGTTGGAAGGGATTCTCAGGTAAAAGACCTGGTCTTGTGTGTGTTATGCGAACAGTGGAAATTGAACTTTGGACTTGGTATAAAACCTGTGGAACAAGCTTTTAGATGAGACTTGAATCTTTCAAGTATCCTTTGGAGCAAAGAGTAATTGCTGATAGCAATCTTTGGATTTGAAAGAAGGTTGCTGGAAGAATTGGATCTTCAAATGAGACTGGTATTGTGATTGGAATTGAGAGCAAATTGGTATGATCAATCTTTGTACTTGAAGAAAAGTTGAAGTAAAGTAGCTAGATGAAGTATCAATCTTTGGGTTTGAAGTAAATGAGTTGTAAGAAGTCGTTGGATGTTGTGGGTGAATTTGTGATATCGAAGTTGGGTTGTGGAAAATGGGGGGTTCGCTTGTAAACAAGCCTCAGAAGGTGAAATCATCCCCCTTAGCGGAGTCAACCTCACCTCAACATCACCCAGCCTACACTCCCAGCCTTATTAATTGCAAGTAATTGCAAGTAATTGCAATTAATACTTTATTCACTAAAGTCACAGATCAAAAATAATTAAACATGTCCATCTCATCGAGATACCATTCAAAATAGAGGTCCTATAATACAGATTGAGTTTAATGCCCCTTTCCACGCCCTCAATGCAACCCCCTTCAAAATAAAACGCCGGCCGATGCCACACAACCATTCTCCCTCAGAACCAATACACATCCCCATCAATCCATCTGTGCAGTATATCTAAAGCCCCTTCACCCTAATATCCCCCAACCACATCACCACACACCAAACTTGAATACACAAAAGAAACTCCCCTAATGCAAGCATGCAATCTCTGTCCACAGGCCCTTACGCCTGCCTAGCCCTCTTATCCCGTCCACGATCCTGTCCTCCGCGATCTTCACCTCTTCTCTTCCCAATACTCCCCGATCCATCATCGCGACCACTCCTCGACTCGCGTCTCTCATCCGCTCCTCCCCTACTACTCCTCGACCCACGCGATCGCCAGCCCTCGCCGCGGCTAGACGGTGGCATATTTCCACCCTGCGGCTGGGACTGATACCCTGGACCACGGCTAAATCCCTGATCCCCCCTCATCGCGGCACCCCCATCGCCTCTCTTGTCACCATCTCTTCCATCGCGCCTGCTCTCGCGCTCTCTCCCCTCACCAGGCGTCGACGGTCCGCTCCGTCCTGAAGTGCGTCGACTCGACTCCCTCTCGCCATCTCTGCGCCCGCCTCCCCTGAAGTCAAGTCGCTCGCCCATCATCTCCGCACGCGGATCGGGGCCAGGAATATTCTCCTTGTGGCTGCGATCGCGGCTGTGCGACCGCGAGGTGCGATGGCTGCTGCGCCCAGAGCGCTCGTGTCGGCCCAAGTCGCGCGTGGAGCCACTGCGGGCGTCTGGTCGGTCGTCACCCATGCTTTGGCTGAAGCGGCCGGCGAATTGGTCGCCTGGTGAGGTCTCGGGTGCGCCCATTCCTCTCCCTTGACCGCCGTCTCGTGTATCAGGACGTGGCGCGCTGGGGGTGGATGGGCCAGAGCCAGGGAAGCCAGGCATGGCAGACGATGACGATACGTTGCCTCTGCCGCGAACATTGATACCACGGTCATTAGGACGGTCGAATGTTTTCGGTCTTTCCGTCTGCCCTGCCTGCTGTAGAGTGCTATTGATGCCGGCAAGTTGTCTCATTGGCCCCCTAACACGGTCTACGGGCGGGAAGGAGGGTCCAGTAGGGACATTCGATGAGGCTGACGTAGGTGTCGCAGGCCCCGTTTGCTGACCTCTTGGGCCAGATGGCGTACTGGAGCTCAACTGAGATGGTTCTTGTCGAACATTCCCAGTTTGCTGTGGCGATTGAGTAGCTCCAGGGAAGGATGGGGTCTCCTGAAAGCCGCGCATACGAGATGGGTGGACGCCTTCAGGTACAGCATTGGCTGGAGGCGCTGGGGCGGCCTGAGTACTTGGGGCTTGGGTATCCTGTCCAAGATGGCGCATACGCTCAGGATGGACGGGTACAGCAGGTGGCTTGGCTGCGCCAGATTGCGAGCGATCACCCGCTGGCCCAGAAGGCGGTGCATTGTCAGGCGAGGGCGGTCGAGGTGGTCCCTGCTGTCTTGTATCGGAACGAGACATGTTGCCACTGGCTTGTCTATTACTGCCCCCACGACCATACGAAGTTCTTGGTCCAGACGGCACGTCTTGCAAAGGAGGCGACGAGGGATTAAGGCGGCCAAAGCTCGACTCCCCAGGTCTACCGGCTGAATTCAATCTCCCATGGTCTAAGTCTACCGGGCGTTTTGGCGCAGCTGTTGGTTGAAACGCGTCTCTAGACCGATCGGCAGGTCTATCGACATCGCGAGGTGGGAATGAAGGGCCTTGATTGGCATCACGGTCTCCAGGGATACGATCTCCTCTCCTAACATCCACGTCCCTGTCTGGGCCACCATGGCGATCACCTCGTCTTGGCGACTGGGCCCTTGGGTGGCTCCGATCATCTCTGAAACCGCGTGGAGAGCCGGATCTTGCAGTGTCTGACCCAGCAGATATGAGGGCTGCACGGGCGGGGTTCACTGCAGGATCGGCCAGCGCGGAGCTTTGGTCGGCCTGTGGAGGTGCGGATCGGGAAGGAGGAATAACATCTTCGCGAGAGAGTCGACCATTCAGGTCTGAGCCTCGAACATCAAGAGGAGGCCTTTTTCGGTCCCTGTCGCCTGGAAAGAACTCCGCTCCGCGGCGAAGGGGATCAACGCGGTCTCTGTGACCATCACGATCAAAGGGAGGCCTCTCAGATGGCCTTTCAAGACCTCGGGCGTCCAGGCTTCGGCGATCGTGGCCAGGGCCATCACGAGGCCAACGAGAACTGTCGGCAGGATACTCCGCCCTTGGCTGATGTGCATCTCTGCGGCCAGCGCCGCGCGCTGGAAGGTTGCGTTCAGGGTGAACTTGAGGAATAGGTACTTCGGGGCGAGTAGGAAGGTTGGAAGGCGGCCTAGAGGGCGGCCTATCTTGATTTGCCGGGCCACGTGTGAAATCTGGTCGCGGCGGTGGGCCGGTCTGACGTTCATTCTTAGCGGGGACCTTTGGAAGGCCACCTTTTGTTGGGATGGGAGTTGCGTTTGCTTCCGAAGCGACGACATTTGTAGGAGTGGCGCCAATAGCAGCTGCCTTAGCAGCCCTTGCATCGTCGACTTCACCATCTTCGACCTCGCCTGCTTTTCGCTTACGTTCCGGTTTCCCGTTTGAGCTGCACTATGTTAGACGGTGCCTTTGGTGGGCCGCGATGTAAAACTTACGATATCTTGGGAGATGGGTTGAACTCCGGAGCTGTTGGCTTCAACGTTGATTTGCCTTCAACCTGTGGTGATCCGCCCTTCGCCGTTTTGGCCTGGCCATTGGCTTGATTCAATTCACCCTGAGAGAAGTTAGTATATGAAGTAACGTCGATGCGGTTAATTGACTTACCAGGTTGCTTGCAAACGCTTGCGGCATAACCCACTTCTTCTCCCTCTTCTTCAATTCCGGCATAGACGCATTGGCCAGAAGAGACAAATCCTCACGCTTCCCTTCCTCGCGCTTGGCAAGTGTAATGAGAGCATTTTGGAACGCCTTGCCCATGAAGTCAACTGCTGGAAAGTGCTCGACAACTGTTTTCAACACCGTGATGGAGTTGCGAATATGCATCCATTCGGTCCCGCCAAGGCAGGACTTCAAGGCAGTATTCAGGTTCTTGTGCCAGCCGAAGAAGATTCTGCGGAAATCCTCGTACTCAAGCAGGGCAACTGGCTTCGATGTAGTCTCATGAATGCTCTTCGCAAATCCAGGGAGGTCTTGGTTGGGGCCCCATGCCTCCTTCTCATAGATGACCTTGCTTGCGTGCCAACGAGCGAGGTCTCCCAGTATCAACTTCAGGAACCGGCCGAAACACTCAGCTTCACGAATGGTGCAGGAAAAAATGATCGAGCGGAGTCGGTTTCCTCTAAATAGTCGTGCCAGTAACCCGAGAGTTCTGAAATGAGGCGTCGAACTGTTGTGCAGGAACTTGACCATCTTGAATGCGTAATCCGCGTCGCTAGGCGATAAAAGCAGACGAGGTAAGAAACACTCTTCAAGAAGAGTATCATTCAAGGCATCATATCTTTTGTTGACATTGGTGAACCATTTCCCCTTCTCCTTATTCAAGCGGGCTCTGTTGCGGCCAAATTGGCTCATTTGATCTTTCGACTCGTTCAACAATTCCTCTTTGATGACTTCAACCGCCTTTCTTGCCTCCTCCTTGCGAATCATGCCAGGTCTGCTCATATCGCTTCGATCTTTCATGATCTCGGCCATCTCCTTCGTTAGTCGAGCATTTTCGATGGTGTAGCTATCCATAGGAACCTGGATATCGGAGAGGGAAAGCTGCCAAAATGTGACGTAGAATTCGGGATTGAGGAGACCCCAAGGCTTGTCGGGCAAGGCTACGCGAACGGACTCTATGAGCGGTGCGAGAACTTCTAACCAAGGGTCTTCTGGGGTGGTGGCCTGTTCAGCGGCATCGTCGGCTGTTCCAGCCTCGGGAGTTTTAATCATGTCGACATCGTCATCTGCCGCATCACCGTCCATGCCAACATCGCCGTCGATATCGATCACCGCGGGCGCGCCGTTGGCTTCGGTGACTTCTTTGGGAAGTTCGGACGGTCCTATGCCAGCCATCTTATATGCAAAGCTTGGTCGGCCAATGGCAAATGCAAGGGCTGGGTCGAGGCCGAAATCAACCATCAACTCGCAGGTATCCGGAACAAGGTTGTCAAATTCATCAACGGTAAGGTTGCTCCGTAAGAGATCGTTGAACTGGGTTAGGATTCGCTGTGCATCATCGACCATGGTAGAAAGGTATTTGATGTGCGCCTCGTCTTCAGGAACAGAGAAAATAGCCGCCTGTCGGTGCTGGGCGATGGAGATCAGTATTTGGCCAGCCAGCCTCGTCTCCGTGAGTGATTTCATCAATCGCTTGGCCGTCTTCACGGATTCAAATCGCCTGTCTTGAAGGCTGATTAATGTCTGGCGACGGAGGACTTCGCCTCCTGTCATCGCAAGGAGTTGAGGATCCGTAAAATCCGTGTCAGGGACAACACCTGACATCTGGGCGATAAACTCTTGTAGAATGATGAGATCCGTTGAATTGCCTCGATATAGCTGGTCATTGACGTATTGTAGGATTGGCGCCGGGTTCATAATTGAATAGCGCTTGAATACCTTTCCAGAGAAGTTGGAAAGGGCAATCAGCCACTTACTCGTCAGAAGAGCGGAGTCGTCACGAGTGCGGCTTCTGGTCTTTCCACCGAGGGAGCTCATCAGAGACCATATGAGAACGTCGTAGCCCAAGTCGGTAAAATATCTTGCACATTCGACGACAACCTCGGTAAGATTGCTATAGGATTCAATCTGATCCAACGCAACCTTGAAAACGATTCCCGGGTTCGCATAAGCTGTCTTTGCCAGTGCCCGAGCCATGGCAGTCAGATTCGTTTTGCTAATACGCTTCATCGTGCTCAGTGTCTCCAGCCGTGCACGCGTAAACACCGTGGTCATGGCGGGAAGCCTGGATGTTTGTCCCTCAAACCACTCGGCATATATATTGTAGCGTAGAGGGGCTGGGTAGTAACGGAGCATGTCGTATATTTCGTTGACAACATTTGTGTTGGCCGATGTGTGGCTGAGAGCAGGGACAAGAAGCCTCTTGAGAAGATCCTGCCATCTTGCTAGGTTTGCCTCTGACGTATCCTTTGACAAACTCTGATTGCCAATACTGGCCAGTTTGGACATCAATGCGCAGTCCCTGCCGATATTCACACCAGAATAGTTGAGGAGCGTGCTGCACAGTGTGAATATGTCGTCGACCGTTTGGCAGACAGGTATCGAATCCGCCCATTCATCCCAGTAGAACTTGTAAGAAACGCCATCTCCGACATCGAATTTCGCTGGGAACGGCCAACGAAGAGATTTGCGGGGAGTAGATTCAACTCGTCGTACGTCTCCCTTTGGTACCCTCGATTGGTCCTGGTCTGAGAGCTTCTTCATAGGCAGCACAACTTCATCTGCATTGGAGGGCTTCGTAGATTGGAAGACTTTGTCGACGGAATGGTGTAAGATGCGATGGAGGCGGTCGAGAACCTCTGGGTAGGCCTCAGGTATCCATGGGAAGCGGCCCAGCATGAACAAAGCCTCCGGGATAGCACCAATTGTAAGGAGGTTGACCAGCAGAAGCACTTTTTGCTCGGCAGGATCTGGTAGTTTGTCTTTATCTTCCTCCGCTTCAACGGGAGCACTAGCACTAGCATCGGTTTTCGAGCCAGGAATATCTCGCATCCTTCCACCGCTAGGAAGTGTGTCGTCGGCCAGCGCACCGGCGGTCATGAGCGCGTTCGCCCCGCCTCCAGGCCGGTTGAGCTTCTCCTTTTCGGCATTTTCCTTCATTCTCTTCGTCCTGAGAGCCTCCATGTCTTCGTCGAGGGGGTATAAATGCGGATACAGGTCTCTCAGCGAGATGAATCCGACTTTGATTAAGAGGGCAGCGAGATACATAAGATTTGCTGGAAGAACATCATCCGTCTCCCGAGCTGGCGAGGTATAAAATCGCAATTTGAACCCAAGTAACTGTGCAGCAACCTGATTGCCCAATGGCGGGAGGGTACCCGTTGCCTCAATCCATTGCCTGTCTGGATTCGATTGATCGTCGGTATTGGCTTTGCTAGCAGCAATGCGTTCCTTTGTTTTGGGGTCGACCGGCCGCCTGCCTCCGAGTTCGTAAAATGCATCAATGCCAATTTCTCTTGCCCTGACCCAAAATGCCTCGTCTCGCGCATCCTTGTCAAGCCCGTCGTCGTCCTTCTTCTCATTATCGGTACGGATCACTCCAGAATTTCCTGGGAGAGCCCATTTTGGAAGGTCGGCATTCTCAAAGTCCACACCCGGGAGAATATTATCGCGGGGCCACCAAGAGCTGACTCGCAGAAGCTTGATGAAAAATCGATAATGCTTAATGAGGACGGCAGCGAATACGTCCATAGTCACATCCAGCACCCTGCCTGCGTCGAGATCGAATGTCCCAATCAGACCCTTTATCCGCTCAAATGTCTCCTCCACCACTTCGCTGGTTGGAGGTTCGCCACCGCTGGTGGTGAAGAGCTCCGTGACTAGTTTGGAGTAGCCCTCTGTCTCTTCGCGGAGAAGGTTATGGTTTGCCTGTCGGTAAAGAAGATTGGTGACCTGGCGAATGCCAGCTTTGAAGAATGTGTCTCTTGTGAGCTCAAGGTTCTGCAGGAGCTGGGTATCAAGCATCTGTCGCATAAGGACTGTCGATATCCCGGTGGCAGCCACAAGCTTCCGTAGTCTAGGCTGATATGGCTCATTGTCTGTAACGATTGATAGAGAGTCTAGGAAGAGCGAGGCGCCATCGATCTTATCATCTTGTTGGTTCTCTGGCGCAGTGTCGGGTTGGACAATATCTCGCACGCAGCTTCCAGCGTCCGCGGGGCTCAATCTACCATCAACTCCAGAACGTATAAGCTCTTGAAAGATCGTCGAAAGGTCCAAAATATCCAGATCGTCTAGAGACTGTGCACCAGCAGCTACAATCTCCTGGCGGCCACTGGCTGTCCATGCCGCGATGCGCTCGTCGGTGACATGCGAGTAGTCGTATGGGCTCGGATCTTTCATCGGTTCGGGTGTAGCGGACTTTGCTGGGGTGAATGCGAATGGGGTAGGCGCCAGCGCAGGAGGTTGTAGCTGCTGCTGCGAGGGTGTCGGAGTCGGACGAGGTGGAGGAGACATTGCGCCTGTCCCACGCCCCGGTGTCGAGGGGTTGTTAGTAAAGCTCTCCGTGGACTCCCTTCTTGACAAATTGCCTCCGCCTCTCCCTCCTCTGCCCTTTCCCCTCCCTCTCCCTCTCCCGCCTTCACCGCGCATATCTAATTCGCGGCCTGGGCCTCCTCCCAAGTTGGTATTTCCAGGTCGATGCGGCGACGGGCGATTCTCTCCAGAGTCAACGGACCCTCTCTCGGATCTCTTCCGCTTCGGTGGCATTGGCAACGCGAAGGCTCCAAGCACTTGCGCACTCACGCACCGCGAGCACGGAAAAGTCGCGACGAAGCTGTGCACATGGGCGTTGGTATCTCGATGAGGGACGGTCGTGAAGTGAAATGATCTTCTTTGTTTGCGAAACGGAAACAGCTATGAAGAGCTTTGTCGTATCGGTGCTGAAGCTTCAGCAGTGGTTGAGTAAGTGGTCGGCGTTGTAATGCCGAGTGAAGATGGAATTCGGGATTGAATTCAAAGAGAGACGTCTCTTGATTCCTCGTGCCTCGTTCCTCGCGCATGGAGGAGTAACGAGTAGTTTCGCGACTTTCCAATTGTTCCCCGTCGCGCTAGTCCGGAAATGGTAATTCTAGAGCTTTGAATTCCAAACGGTCTTTTCAACGGCTTTTCGCTCTTTAACGGCCATTCACTAGGGTATTTCATCTTTTTAATACATTAACGGTCTCTTCTTACTCGTACTCGTACACTAGTAAAAATAGTAAACTGTCTATCAACATAAATTAGTCACGTGACACGCCTTCTCGCACGTCATTTCTAAAAGTTTTGTATGGCGGTGCGGGAGAGAGTAACGTCCAATTGTAACCATGACTCAGATGGGATATATATAAGTCTTCGCTGTCACTTTACAATCCCCTCAACTCGATGAAAGTCGTTCTTTTCTCCCCTTCATCCTCCTCCTGAAGATGACCGACGCACCGCAGGCCAATGGCTTGACTACTCCCACCGCCACCGGCTACCCCGCGCCGAAATTCGGTCAGTTACAAAAAAATCTCCAGAATCCCCCTCGCCCCTCTCCCTTGGAGCCCTCTAGAGAAGCAGTGACTGAATACGTCCAAGAAAGAACGCAGACCCAGCCCGAGAACCCCTTCGCGGCCCTGATTCCAGACCAGCACATCGCCATCATCCCCTCCTTCACGCTCGAGTCCGGCGTCACTCTCCACAATGCCCCCCTGGCATACAGCACCCGCGGCACCCTCTCCCCAGATGGCGACAATGCCATGGTCATCTGCCATGCCCTCACCGGAAGCGCAGACGTGAGCGACTGGTGGGGTCCGCTGCTCGGTCCCGGACGCGCATTTGATATCTCCCGCTTCTTCGTTATCTGCATGAACAGCCTCGGCAGTCCGTACGGGAGTGCCAGCCCCGTCACGAACAAGGATGGCAACCCAGCAAATGAACGATACGGGCCCGAGTTCCCGCTCACCACTATCCGCGACGACGTCAAGTGAGTCCCCCTTACTTCGGCCACCATCGAGTCTATCTCTCTGTGTATCCCCCTCCTAACCACCCCCAGCTTCCACAAGCTCCTCCTCGACGACCTCGGCATCAAGCAAGTCGCCGCCGTCATCGGCGGCTCCATGGGCGGCATGCTCGTCCTAGAATGGGCCTACTTTGGCTCTGACTACGTCCGCTGCATTGTCCCCATCGCCACCTCCAGCCGCCACAGCGCCTGGGGCATCAGCTGGGGTGAAGCCCAACGCCAGAGCATCTACGCGGACCCCAAATACGACGACGGCTACTACCCCTTCGCGGACCCCCCCACCGCCGGCCTCGGCGCCGCCCGCATGTCCGCCCTCCTCACCTACCGCTCCCGCAACTCCTTCGAGTCGCGCTTCGGCCGCAACACCCCCGACCCCTCGCGCCAGCAGACCATCAACGATTCCCAGACGGCGCCCGCCACATCAGAGGGCCACTGGGCAATCCACAACGACGGGCACAAGACCACGCGTCCCCCGTCCTCGCGCTCCCGCTCCCATTCCGCCCTCACCACCCCCGCCGACAGCCCCGGCGGCACCCCCAAACAACCCGAGCCCCAACACACAGACCCGCAATTCCACGGCGCTTCATCCACGACCCCGTCTCCTCCCCCAACGCGCCAAACAGCGTCGCGGCAGTCAACTTCCTACTACTACTCCGCGCAATCGTACCTCCGCTACCAGGGCGCCAAATTCGTCGCCCGCTTCGACCCCAACTGCTACATCGCCATCACGCGCAAGCTAGACACACACGACGTATCGCGCTCTCGCTCCCTCTCCATCACCGCCGCCTTGGCACAAATCACACAGCCCTGCCTCGTGCTCGGCATCGAGTCCGACGGCCTCTTCACCTTCGCCGAGCAAGAGGAGTTGGCTAGCCATATCCCCAATGCGAGGTTGAGGAGGATTGATAGTCCGGAGGGGCATGATGCGTTTTTGTTGCAGTTTGAGCAGGTGAATGAACATATTTTGGGGTTCTTGAATGAGGCGCTGCCTGATATTATGGGGAGGGAGGGGAGCGTGGCGGTGGGTGAGGTGGGGGGGGTGACGAGGAGTAGCACGTTTGGGGAGGCGGAGGTGGAGGATATTACGGCTTGGTAGAGCTATGCGCGCGGCATTGTGTCGTGTGTGGGTGTAGGGGGGAGTGGTGCGTATCCCAAGCTTTTGAGCTCCCGAGTTTCTCTCGCGGACCTAGAGAGGTAGATATAAAAATCATGATAGAATATAAATAAGTATTTAAAATCGTTCCAAAATCGTTACATAGAATTTCCCATCATCGTCATTCCCTTCCTTTGTTTCTTTCTTTTCCCTTTTCCTTGCCCCAGCCGGCCGGGGTTGAAACTCCCATCTAACGTGCCCCCCAGCCCGTTCCTGGGGGGAATAATGTACTATAAATATATATACCGAAGAAGATTGTCCCTTTGCGCGCCGCTTTGCTCCTTTCCTTTCCTTCCGTCAATCACTATTTTCGCGTTGAGGTCGTAGCCCCGGATATCATCGCTGCACCAACACACCACTCTGTACTCCGTCCATAGGCACCCACGAAACCCAAGCTCGCAGTCAATCACTCCAAACCTTCCCATCTCTTCTCAATTCCTGAATCGCCGAACACCTCACTGAACACACACACAATCCTGCTACTGCGAATAAAACACCTCTCTCTCCCCCGGCGTCCCAACACTCACCACCTCAGCACCCCCATACGCCTCCCCCAGCGCACCAACCCACGCCACGCTCACCCCTCTCAAAGCCTCAAAATCGGCCATAGTATCCCCCTCATCCCCCTCCTCCCCCTTCACCTCCCCACTCCCCCTCCTCGCGCCATCCTGCTCCCCGGCATCCAACCCCACACTCGGCCCATCCCCCCCCATCGCCTCCCCCGCCTTCTCCTCAAGTAAAGCCCTATACCGACTCCTCCCCCCCATAGCCCTATCCATAACCCTCATCATCTCCCTCATACTATCCCTCGGTCCACACTGCATGGCCTCTGCGCGCGGCGGATGCAGGAGCAGCACATCAGCAAGCGAACACCCGATATCGAAGATCTTCTCCAGGATACCGGGGCCGTTGGCGTCGAAGGCGGTGGGGGTGAGGGGCGCGGCGACGGCGGCGAGGGAGGCGGAGAGGGTGATGGGGTAGCGGAAGGAGAGGGATGGGGGGGTGGTGGGGGAGGAGGAGAGGAGGCCTTTGGCGACGCAGAGTTGCCAGGTCATTGTTGAGAGCCACTAGGGGATATAGAGTTAGCGAGGTATATGAGAGGTGTGGTGTGAGACATACAAGGCGCGTGATGGAGAGATCAGCCTTCTGGATCTCGGTGCGCTGTGAATCCTCGGGTAGGGTGGACTGCGCAAGCGTATCCTGCAACTCCGCCAGCTGCGCCGCCGAGATGGACGCCGACGACGATGAGAAAGGGGGGGAATGCGACGAGCTGTTCCACGTGGACACGAAGTCGCTGTTGAAATTCCTGAACAGCGCGAGGAGGTCCAGAAACCCGGATATGATCTCCGCATCCGGATCATCGTCTACCGTCGTAGCGGTGGGGAGCTCGATCGTGGCATTCAGACTCAGTGGTCGGTGTCTTTGCAGCGCATACGCACGCTCTGTGATGAAGAGGAGCCAGAATGTGCGTCTACTAAAGAGCGCCTCGCGCGCCGGCATGCCAACATACGTAGCCTCCTCATGCAACCTCAGCGACTCCATCAATGTGATCGCCTCGCGCAGATGGAACCAAGCCGAGTTATGTTTATCGCAGTCAAAGAGCCCCGCGAAGATGAAGAAGCTAGCCTGCGCGTCTTCAAGGGTAGGCGTCTCGACGTAATCGTGCATAGAGCGCGCGCGCCGCACTTCATTGATAAAGTACGCTGTTGTGAGAGGCGTGGCGCCGAGGGAGAGAGAGGGGTCCGCTTGCTGGTCATGGTTTACCTGTGTGCGTGCCGCCGCGCAGAGAGAGGCAACGAGGGCGTATTTAGAGGGGCAGGTGCGGAAGTGGGGGAGGGTGTTGGCGTAGAAGTCGGCTTTGTGGAGGATGGGCGTTAGGGGGTACTTGTGCTTGAAGAAGCTCTTGGCGAACTGCTCTACGAGAGCTGTGGTGAGGAGGGGGGAGGGCTCGAAGCTGACGCTGTATTCGTTGGAGGTCCTGCCGCTGCTAGGGGGGGAGGAGATGGCGGAGGAGTCGCGGGGCGGTATATGTTGCGCCGGTGACACAGCGGGGGTTATCCCGTTCCGTTGCTGCTCCATTTGCATCTTTAGGATGGCCCTTGGGGTGCGTTTCGAGGGTCCCTTCGGCCCCTTTTTCTTCGGCACGGTGAGATATGTGCACTGGAGCTCGGCGACACTGCAATGACTGCAAGGGCATGTTCCATCACATTTGATTTTCCTTGCGTGGCAGCAGTCACATGCTTGCTTGACCTTTGGAGTGCGGTGCACACGCTGAAAGGTCGTTGTCGACATGGTGGTGGTGGTCGTCGTCGTCGTTATAGTCGGGGTCGGGTGTGTTTTACCATTATCAGCGCCGAGCACGCGGTGAGTTGCCGGCGCGCTCCGCAGCACCGTGGGGTATGTTCCTGCCGTTTTAGAGCCGTCGCACTGTGCGATATGCTGTTGCTGTTTTTAAAGCCGTCGATGCAGAGAGCTCTCTGCCATCACCTAGGCGCGCGGTAGTCGTATACCGTATGGGCTCTGTGGTGACAACGGCGGCAGATGAGAGTCACAGATATGCAAGACGGGGAAAGAAGAGCTAGTTTCGATATAGAAGCGGCCTAGATCACAGATGCTGCTGACTTTTTTTTCGGAGAGTGGGGATAGAGTATAAAATTTTGACAGAAAGTGGGTTCGGTAGTAAGACGGGAGTGGGAGAAGTTAAGAAGAAATGGGAAAGGGCAGAAGGAAGGACGAAACGAGGACTGGATATGGATATGGAAGATGGACTGGACGAGGCGCATTCGGCGGAGTGGATTCTAAAAGGGTCCGGGCGGCCGCTCTAAGTATGCTGCGCTTTTCCCCAGATCCGGAACGGGACCTCTCCCCGCCATTCCATGTGGCTGGATGAATGATGATCCGAGGCACGTGATTGGCTTTAGAAGCCCCTTTTAGCTTCTAGAAGGGTGACATGGGGGTGTCGTGGCAGGAGAAAGGGGCTTAGCGCGGTGGAAGATGGGCCTTTCAGCGCTGAATAAGGATGGGGGCGGAAGGCGGTGGGGGCCGGAGGAGGGGGCGGAGGCACAGGGAGCAATGGGATTGGAAGGAGCGGGAATGGAGGCGGAAAAAGTGAGATGGACACAAAAGAAGAGAGCGGACAGAGCGGACATGAGGATATATAGATGCAGCGGAAGAGCTTGGCGTCTTGGACTCCTCGATTCCGCCCATCCTTCCGCCATCCCGCTGTTGATTCCTAGTCTTGGTGCTCCTCCTGCTTGTCCAAAAGGGGAACGGAGTCAATACGAAGGTCTCCCTCCGCCAACAGAGGGGTTCGTCCGAAGATTAGCCAGGGGTAAGGGCGAGAACAACGACTACTTTAAAAACTCCACCCGGGGTCTGGAGTTAGTGTATATGAGACATATATTGATTTGTATATTACCATACGGTTATATATATGACTATGCCGTGTAAATATATGATTATGCGACAAGGAGGGACGAGTAGGGATGAGCATATCGGCCCTGCTTTGACCTTATATCGCTCTACCTGGCCTTATTTCGCGGGTAAAGTCGATTATAGCCGCGTGTCACGTAGAGTATTTACCCTACGGAGTAGGTGGCTAGGTAGCCAAAGCAGCACCTATCAAAGTGCAGTCAGTATTTCTCTCGTACTATGCTCGTCCTGTGCTTGGACTTGGACTTGGGCTTGGCTGAACTGTTCCTTGGTCCTTAGAGAGAGTTGAGTTTTCGTTCCTCAGGCGGCCAGGAGAGGAGACGACAGAGACGGTTAAGTGTCATCCTTCGTTACATTGCGCCGAATCTATCGACGCCACAAATTCCCACAACCATTCCCCGGGGCACCTTGCATCACACGGCATCCGCCGGCCTGCATATCCACGACCTGTGCCAAAAAAGTGACTGGCTCCGCCCACGCCGTCCGTCTCTTCCCCGTTCCCCCCCACATGATTATGTCATCATCGACGTCCTGGCTAGAGTATTTGGAGCACTATACTCCTTCCTTTCCCTCCGTTGCCTAAACAGGAACAGCGGAGGAATGCCATGCGTTGGCAATTGGCATCGGCATTCAGACTGGCACCGATGGCAAACATCAAGAACCAACAATATGAGCAATAAGAGCCATAAGAACCACAAATTCCGTTTAAAACCCCAAGACGGAGAAAAATGGTCCCGTTAACGACGACATACTATCTCAGGCCGATGAACTAGATCGTTCGCCCCGCCGCCAAACGGCCGTTTACAACGGTAACTACTATATAGATCTCTTTACACCCTCCCCAGAACCCTAGACTCCTTCTTGAAAGGCCCAGGATTACTCTCGAGGTTCGTTTATCTGCCTTTATTTCCTTGCTCGTCGTCTTCACCCGGCCCTGAACTTCCGACTGTCCGCCTACCTGCCTCTCCTCCCCCGGCTGTTCTACTCGGATGAATACATAATACCCACTTCCCGCCGCGCAACAAATGTTCGTTGAAATCTTCTGTGGGAGAACAAGGCGGCCAATTACTGCCTAGCTGCTGCTTGTCTTCGATAGATCTTCCATGCAGATGCAGCTCACCCCACATCTCTTCCGTTACCACTCACTGTCATTTACATGTCGGTAGGTAGGTAGGTGGGTCGCTACTCTCGCTTCAGTACGAGCACTCTCATATCCTGCCACATCCTGCCATCACCGCAGATATCACGGGCTCACAACCGCCCTTCATCCATATTCCTCGTCCCTGCTCCTTTCCTCTTTTCGTCGAGCCTCAACGCCTCCAGCCCTAACTTAATCACCACGGCCCGCTCTCATCTGCCGCATTCAACCACGCGGTGCGCCACTTATAAGAAACCTATCCACCTCCCCGAGCAACCAATCCTCACCCACCCCCCCCTCTGTACCTTCCTCCTACTCACGCCTTGAGTCCTTGAGGCGCACGAGAGGCGCGCGAGAGCAGATATGGGCTCAGAAATGGAGTCTGAAACGGTCTCCTTCAACACCTACCGCCCCTCATACCATTTCATTGCGCCTCACTCCTGGATGAACGACCCGTGCGGTGCCGCCTACATCCCAGAAATCAAGGAGTACATCCTGTGTTACCAATGGCACCCAGGGACCGTCGAGCCTGGCAACTCCGCCTGGGGTATGGGCCGCTCTAAAGATCTCATCACGTGGGTCGACTGCTTCCCCCCGCTGCGCAACGGCGCCCCCGGCTCATACGACCCACATGGCGTCTTCTCCGGCTCGCTCGTCTCGCGCGTAGTCAACAACAGGCGTGTAGTCTACCTCTTCTACACCTCCATCTCAGCCCTGCCCATACACTGGTCCAAGCCATACATTGCCGGCTGCGAGAGCCAGTCCCTCGCCTGCTCCACCGACTTTGGCCACAGCTGGCACCGCTACCAGGAGAACCCTGTGCTCTCTGAACCCCGCCATGGCGCTTCCACTACTGGCTGGCGCGACCCTTTTGTCAGCACCTGGCCCTCGTTGTCGGCGCTGCGTGACGTCCATCCTAGCACAAACTATATGCTCCTGTCGTCTGGCAAGCGCGGCCGCGGTCCTGAGCTCGTTCTCTACGAGTCTGACGATCTGCTGAGCTGGACCGAGCTATGTGTGCTCTTCGACGCTCGATCAGAAACGCCCATATCAAACCACTCCAGCTCCTTGCACATCGGGAAGAACTTCGAGTGCGGCTCCTTCTTCACCCTGAACGGCAAGGAATACATAATCACAGCTGTCGAAGAAGACTCCTCACGCTATGTCCTGTGGATGTGCGGCGCGCTCTCCCTAACACCCAACGGCAAACCCACCTTCACCCCACTCTCCCACGGCGCCGTCGACCACGGCATCTACTACGGCCCCCACGTCTTCCGCGGTGCCAAGAACGAAGTCATGCTCTCCGGCTGGGCAGACGAAGACCTCGACGCCTCACCCGCCCTCAAGACTACACAGGGCTGGTCAGGCTGTCTCACACTCCCGCGCGAACTCTTCACCCTCACGCGACCCCTCATCCCCGCTGACCCAGAAGCAGTCGACGCACATCTTTGGACCCGCGACGAGGAATTAGGCACAATGACAACTCTCGGCGTGCGGCCAGCTCGCCAGCTCCGTGGCCTCAGATCAGGTTCGATGATCTACTCCCTCGAAGCCATGCGCCACCTGCGCTCCAAGGCCTACGAGATTGAAGCACGCTTCCGAGGGCTGGCAGGGAACGAGTTACTGACCTTCAACGTCCGCCAATCTCCCAACGACGAGGAGGTAACACGCATCATCTTCTCCCTCGCCACCAACTCCGTCTCAGTCGACCGCTCCACATCCTCACTCCTCCACGGCCGTCTCACCCCGGATTCAGGACCGTTCAAACTACAAGACGGCGAGGACCTGCACGTTAGGGTATTCGTGGACAATTCAATCATAGAAGTCTACGCCAACGGCCGCTTCGCCCTCTCCTCTCGCGTCTACCCCTCCCGCTCCGACGCGCTAGGCGCCTCATGCGCCTTTGAAGGCCTAAACTCCGAGAGTGCGGGAGTGTGGATGCAAGTCTGGGAGGGCCTTGTCGGGGCGTGGCCCGAGAGGGGGAGGGAGGTCGTGGGGCTGGATGCGAGGATGGGGGAAATGGAGATTGCGGATGACGAGTATGAAGAGTATGAGGATGGGTGGAGTGAGGGGGAGGAGGATGCGGAGTTTGAGGTTTATGGGGCGTTTGAAAGGGGGAAGGAGATGGGTGGGGTCGGGGTGGGGGTTGAGGCTCGGGCGGTGGCTGCGTAGGGTGGATATCCCTCTCCCATCTCCTCTTTCCCATGTCTTCCTGACACCTCTTGCACACATGATTTTCCTTTCGGGTCATAGAGTAAAGAATAAATCGTCCGAGATTGGAGACACGGGCAGGACACGGCTTGACCCACATTTCTTTACCTTTTTTTGTTTTTGTTCGGTTTGGTCGTTTCGCTCTTTTCCCTTTTCTTTTGGGGATGACGGTCATTTTATTTTGCATGATAAGAGGGAGACTGGAGGGCATAGACGTGGGGGGTTTACGAATATAATGACTTTCTATTTTTAATATTTTTTAAATACTGGTTTGTTAGATAAATTCACCGATTTCACAAACCAACCTTCCCAGCTCATATTACCAACAGCACTGCGGCTAACTTGGTCCATCCGGTATATAAGCTGTACTCTTCGGCTCCATCAGATAGTCATCCCCATAGCCTAAGAGTTCAATCCGGACCTTGTCATCGTTACTGCAGGCTTTGGCGCTGCGGCGGTGACGACGACCTAGGCGGCTGCTTCGTGGAGTACGAGTACTTCGGAATCATGGACTTAACTGAAGACTGTCACTGTAGTTTACTGCTGTCACCTTTTTTCTTGCTGTCGACCCCATTCTTCACCCCCCGCCACTTCCCCCTTCTAACCTGTCAAACCCCTCCCGTACAAAACAAGCGATCTTATTCCATAATACCACCCCACTCCACTCATCATTCTCGGCTTTTTTCGTGGTGGGGATCTTGAGACTCGAAAGTTTGTCCTTAAAGAAAATTGTAGACATATGCCTCGAGCTTCTCGTTTGTCTTCTCTGTGGGAAGGCGAGGGGGGAGGCGTCGGGTGGGTGTTTATTTCTTGCTCACTGGGTTTGTTTCGGCCCAGAGACAAAATAGCGAACCCTCGAGGAGCTGGACTACATTTCCGCCGTCCCGACTCGCACACACATGCACTACTGGATTACCAAGGCTCCGCTGTGGTTTTTCAACAAGTATATCATGCGCCTCTAGCCACTGTACAAGTTCGACAACAACAGCCACAATGACCGCGTTAAGGAGATGAAGACTAATGATGCGGAGAGGAAAGAGAGGAGGGAGAAGGCTGCGGCGGTCGAGATACACCCATCCCCTTCGGACTCTGATAATAAGGTAAATGTGGTGACTTAGGAGTTGATGGTGGGCGAGGGTTATAAAGGGGGTGAACTGGGGATTGGGGGTTGGTTAGTGTTGGAAACGATGGGGGGATTTTCATTCATGATACCACTTTTATTAAATTACAGTCGTGTTTCTATTCACTAATTAATGCCAGCGAATTTGTAATATCCATGATAAATGGAGGAAAGCGGAAACTGTGAAGTGCCAGCAGAGAGGGTTCGTAGTATTATATGAGACTAATGCTGATAGATGTGGATATAACCATTTAGGCACAAAAAGCCCTTCTTGTTGTAATACCCTAGACAAACTTGATACTGAACGAGAGTCAAAGAAGCGGCAACATAGATCAGGGTCATGCAGTGTATTGTGCTACCTGCTACAATAGGACAAAAAGTCCTTATACTTTATCTTTATAATCAGCAGCCATCTCAGGCGCAAGATCAATCGAAATAACCTTCGGGCCAACATAGTTCTTCTGCCCAATAAGCCACCAAATTCCCACAAATACTGACAGTCCACCAGTGACGAGGCTTGCATAATTCATCCCCTCGGCATCGACAGGCATGGTGTAAGGGAAGCAATAAATAACCATAAAGACAGCCATGTAAACACAAGCAATAATGTTGACGGCAAAGCCGATCCAGCCTTTCATCCAAAATGCACCAGGCTTAATATTCGATCTTTTGGACAAAATATGTGGAATCAGTGCAGCAAGGAATGAAGCGGTCGACAAGATAACAAACGCGCCTATGAAAGCATTAAATGCCGCCGTGGAAGCGACATAGATCCCGCCCATAACGCAAGACACAATGCCGCATACCAGCGTCGCGACAAAGGGATTCTTGAATTTCGGACTAATGGCACCGACAGAGTTTCTACCGGGCGCGGCACCATCACGAGCCAGGGTCCAAAGCATACGACCCGCAGTCGTGTAGCAGCCAATGCTAGCAGCGACGATGGGGAGTAATATGACAATGACAAGACCAACCGCCCCGCCGCGGGAGCCGGTGGCTTGATGGTAAATGTTGCCAAGGGGGAAGACGGAGTTGGCTTCGAAAAGTCCTTGGAGGTCGTTGATAGAGTAGAAAATGGTGATCATGAAGATCATACCTGTGATGAATCCCGTTACGATCTGAGCAAGTATCGCTTTAGGGATATTTGAGCTTGGTCTGTAAATTTTATTAGTATTATAGCACATATTGCGGACTGGATGCATACCTTGGGATCTCTTCTGCTAAGTGAGTAAGACAGTCAGGCGTGCCGACGGAAAAGGCACCATTCAGCATACCCGTTAGGAAGACCAGGCCATTATTAGAGTACCCGGTTTCATTAGACCAGTCTTTCCAGACAAAAGAATTCGATGCGTGTCCTTTACCGTTGTGGAATGGCATGATAGCGCAAACAAGGACAGTGACGACGACCCCTGCGAGCATGAAGAACGAGCCAACTCTGTTGATAGTAGAGAGAGCGCGGTTGCAGAACAAGACAATGCAACAGCAAAACCAGGTCATGATTTGGTAGACAATAAAGACCTGCCAGCGTTTAACTTCCATCTCTGGGTGGTAAAGCTGATAACAGTAAAGAACTCCATTGCCAATGATGGCGGCGTTGGCTGATGCTCCGAAGATCCAGGCAAGTAGGTTCCACCACCCAGCAAACCAGCCACAAACTCGACCAGCTCGTGGTCCAGCTGCGACGGTGGCCCAGTGGTACACTAGACGAATGTTTAGTTAAAAAGTTGTCTAGAATGGACAATAAGACGTGAGTACCTCCACCAGATGCTGGTATAGCGGACGCCAGTTCAGCAATCGACGCTCCAACAAACCAGTAGCATATAGAAACAACGATACTATCCCTTGTTAGCAATCACTCGCGAAGGTCTAGGTTTACAAAACGCTTACAACTCATAAAGAACACCAGCGGGGCCACCATTGTAGATTGCAACGACCTATTTTCTCTTGTTAGTAACTTGGGTTGCCCACGTGTGGTATTGGTTCGGAATACTGACGATTGCACCACCAATTGCCGTCCAGGTATTGCCTGTTACAATACCCGTGGCACAGATGCTCCACAGCCCAAATTGTCGATCCAGCTCTTGAACATGGCCTGAGATGTTCGTGATGACAACATCGCTAGTGCCATTCTTCCCCGAGTTCTCGAAAGTGCCGCTTTCAGGGGCATCAATAGACTTGGAAGATGAGGTTTGGGTCTCCGCCATGATGTCCAAATAACTGCGAGGGTATATTTAAGGGAAGAGGTATAATTATTTATAGGTGGAAATCACAGCTGGGCTACACCAGGTATTTATCCCCAGAAGTTGAGAGTCTCTGAGAATTAGGTGCAACCTCAAATCTCCTATCAGAGATAGATGAAATGGGGAAAGTCAAACAATGGGGAAAATTGACAGAGACATATAGATATAGATAAGACTATAATCAAGTTGCGATAAGTCGATGTAACCCGAACAGCCCTGTTCTTTGTGACTTTTATAGATTTACCGCGGGTATCTGCTAATTGGGAATTGGCTTGTTAGATATGGTATTTGGCCAGCTGGTTTGCTTTCATTTGATTCGGTGTGGTTTTTCGCTGGCCCACAAGTGGCTCGCTGACTCCTGCCTCCGATATTTCAACGGGCTGCGCCTGACCCCACAGCCCCCCACACCCCACACTCTATCTCCTTTTTGGTAGACTAAGCTTATAATTCAAGTTACTCCTCAATCGAACCAGACTTGGTCCAATTCTCACTGTTGACACTGGCCTCGCTGACTGTTGCTTCATGTCTCGTAAAAGCAATCGTGATGACATCGCCCAAACTTTTTTTCTAGGCTCGTCAATTATGAGTAAAAATATCCATATTCTGCGGTATTTCATTGTGACTAGACCAAATTTGAGGGTTATATAATCCAACTCAATCTTTACTCTTCAATTCTCCGTACTCTGTTTCCCCAAAACTTGTTTCCTAACCAAATTTATGCCAGAATTGCAGAAATTATTAATCCGTTATGGTAGAGATAACCTCAATTGACCTGCTCCGAGGATGGCCATCTGCAGATCTGCTCCCTACGTCTATCCTCGAGAAGGCATCGAAGCGTGTGCTCAATGACTCTGCCCTTTCAACACCATCACTATCATACGGTGATGAGCCTGGCTACGAACCACTCCGAGAATCCGTTGCAACCTGGCTGTTGCAGCAATACAACACTCCATGGACTGTGCGGGGACGAATATGCATCTCGGGGGGTGCGAGTCAAAACCTCGCTTGTATCCTGCAAGTCTTCACCGATCCAGCATACACTAGAAATGTGTATGTCGTGGCACCGACGTATCACCTCGTATGTAGAATCTTCGAAGATAACGGTTTTGTCGGACGTCTGAGAGCGATTCCAGAAGACGATGATGGGGTTGATGTAGCCTATCTCGAGGCGAGTCTGGCGAAGCATGAGAATGAGAGTAATGGGAGTGACCAGAAGGTAAGTTATTTTCTGGGTAATCGCTTGTTATACATAGTTCTTATCTCGTTATATTCCCAGGCGACGAAACGACCGCAAGTAGCGCAAAAGCATTACAAGAATATTATATACACGGTCCCGACATTCTCCAACCCATCAGGCAGGACCACAAGCCTGGGCCGTCGTCGACAACTCGTCAGACTCGCCAGAAAGTATGATGCTCTCATAATCGCCGATGACATCTATGACTTTATCCAATGGAATTCCACAGACACAAATCTACCACCGCCGCTTATTCCACGTATCGTGGATATCGACCATATCTTGGACGGCGGACCAACAACGCCATTCGGCAATGCCATCAGCAACGCCTCTTTCTCCAAGATTCTCGCTCCGGGTTTGCGCACAGGTTGGACAGAGGCCACTCCGACCTTTATCCGCGGGCTATCGCAGTGCGGGTCTTCAGTCAGTGGGGGCGCGCCCAGCCAGTTCGTCGCATCGATGATAGCCCAGACTCTCAGAAATGGCACTCTCCAAGATCATATCGAAAAGGTGCTCATCCCTTCCTACAAGCGACGATATCAAGCTACGCTTTGTGCGTTAGAAAAATACCTGCTTCCTCTAGGGGTTGTCCTTGAAGGACAGACGAAAGGACCAATGCAAGGTGGCTACTTTATCTACTTTCTGCTCCCACCTTGTATCCTAGCAAAAGAATTCGTGCTCAGAGCCTCGCAGGATGAGGCCGTCTTGATTGCAGATGGGAACATGTTCGAGGTCCATGGTGAGGAAGATGCTGTTCCAGCACGGCATGGGGTCCGCATTTGCTTTGCGTGGGAGCAAGAAGATTTTCTTGCTGAGGGGTTGAGAAGATTAGGAAAAGTGTTGGCGAACATGCTCGAGCCGGAGCCAAGTGTTGTTAATGGCCGCAGTGCAATTAACGGAATATCCATAGAATCTTAAAAAACCATCCTTCAGACCGCTAGAATCTTCGTCCCTGTGCATCTTAAGACAGGCATCCATGCAGGAACTTCCTTCAGACCCTCGTCTCTCATAGCCCACGCCTGTTTCACCACAGTCCACAACTTGGAAATATTCCCAATTCGGTACTTGTGCATCCCTTCCCACCACTCATACCATATATCTCGAGCGCCGGGCTCAGCCTCGCAGGATGCAATGAAACCAGGCCACATAATGCTCGCAGTCAGGTCAAGATTTCTTCCTTGCTGTGCTCGAGCAGCTTCAATTTCCATTAGGTACTGGGCAACACGCTGCACATATAGCGCCATCTCCGAGTCCGTGCAAGGTAAAACTCGTGTATGAAAGTATATTTGCAAGCTCTGGGCGAACGCGAGAATGTGAATCTTTCCAAGAGACATGTTGCAGTTGGCGGCAGGGAGAGAGGATAGATTTTCCTGATCAATTGACCATGACGAGATGGTCTTGGAAAATTCGTGACAAGCTAAAAGAAGGGTGGGATGAATTGGAAGGTTTTGTGAGATAAAGTGGGAGATATTCTGCGAAAGTATGGTGACTTGGTGTAGATAATTAGCAAGAGTAGCTGTTATGCCGTATGTGACCTCTAAGTCGCAGCCATCGGTGAACATATTGCTTCCGGAGTTTGGAAACCCATTTCTCGTCGACCATGGAATTGGTAGGAGGTCGACGGACGTGGTATCTGAGAGGACCGTGAGAAAAGACGAGATAGTGACCAAACGTCCATCAAGTTCGATTGATTGGTCACGCATCTGCTCGCAAATCCGATTCACACCACTAAGATGGACTTGGTACTCATTCATACTGCCTTCCATGATATCCGCAGTAATTAAGGTGAGAATAGCTGATATTGCAGACTCGTACATTTGAGATACTCCAGACCTGCACACATCTTTTTTGCTACGGTTTAGTTCAGGCAGCTCTTCCAATGCCATTTGAAGCCAACCGAATGCTTTCAGCCTTAGAGTTCTTGCCACTTCATCAAGAGTGCTGGCCTTATTCGTTGCTCGCAAATTAAATGCTGATGTGGCCATGAGAGAAAAGAATATGGCGACTGTGCCTGAACCTCCTCGCGTAGGGCCACCCCTCAATGTTGCAGAACCGAGTAATGCATTTGGGACATACAGTGAGCTGTATGTGTTCTGAGAATGAGGTATCGGTTGAAGGAGAGTAGCAACGTTGCGGACGTAATTCTCCATCAATTGACCTTCAAGAATACTTTGACGATATCCTTTGTCAAGCCCAAAGGATATCGAAGAGATAATGGAGCCCACAAGAGAATGGTTGGTCGAGGAACTGCTCGTGTCATAAGAGCCATGCCGACAGATCACGGAGTCACTTTTATCAGGAGAAGTGTTATTCCTCCTAGGAATCTGCTCAACGGACTCTTGCGGTCGCTGGTGGTCATGCACGGAAGGACATGAAACCGAGAACACTCCAAACGGTCCACTGGAAGATGGTTCGCCATCAATGCCACCACAGCCAGCTTTCTCTAGATTCGTTAATTGTTCATCAATCACACGATCTGGAAAAGACCACAGCGTATGCGCTGAAATATGTCAGCAAGCCTGCCCAAACGTGACCCATTAATCACGGCGGAGAAAAATGGGAGCATCATACGTTCTAGGCAACTGGCCTGCCTCTTTATTGCAGACGGCAACGTTGATGCATCGGCATCAGTGATCCAATATAATTGAACATCGTAGCCATCACAGTGTAGGCCAGCCCTGGTGCACCGGATACACGTAGGGCGACCTCCGTCGCATTTAACTTTGCGCCTCCGGCAGGTCCAGCAGCTACTAGATCAGGAATTGGTCACTAATTAATGAGAGTAGACGTACCCAGTAAAAGTCTTCGTCTTTGGTTTTGTCTCTCTAATTCTCTTTCTTGTCGACATAATCTACAGTATTGGAGGAGACCAATTGACAACCATCACGTCGTTGGAAAGGACGACTATCCCCGCAGTTCGGAGCAACTTATACCGTACGGAGCTACTATTAGATTAGGGGGTTATCGGAGGGTTGGGAATCCCAACTTGGGATAATTGGGGACGCGTTTTATCAGCTATTACGTTACCCCGTCCACCCGACGCTAGGCCATTTTGTGATGCCGATAACCTTAACCCCTCTCTCGAAAATCTGACCTATTGTGAATGTGATGCTTGCTATGATCTACGTGTCTAAATAGATCAGCTTGGGGCGACGCGTTGCGATTGTTCCAAAAGCTCATGGGCAGTCGGCCAGTCTCTTGCGTCGCGTTTAATCACCATGGGCATAAACTCTTTATCCTCCTCACAATTTCTCAGGTGGCTGTGAGATGGAAAGACCGTTTCAGGGTGTTAGTTGGACTGCGAGGAACTGTAGGAACCGCAACGGATTTGACAGTTATTACAGTTCCATCACGTAGCATCCCGCCTGGTTTACAACACCCACCCATCCAGTAACTAACGCATCCACGATTACGTATGGGCTCCGTGCTTCCAGGACCCCCCTGCTCCGGGGCCGCTTGATCCCCTATATATCCTTGATCCCCGACTGCCCCCAGACCTCAATCTAATCCCGGGACTTCCTGGACTTCCAGGATTGCCGCAGTCCTGCACCCGCAACGTGTGGCTCAAACTACGCGAAAACCCAGCTATGTCTGTGTTAGGCAGGTAGTTCTATTAGTATTAATATAAGAAGATAACTAAAATATTGTGCTATATTTCGTGATTGCCCAAGAATAACAAGCAGCTGCCTAGTTTTGCCTAGGATTTCAGGATTGCGCCCCAACTCTAAATCTGCCGAGGCAAAAAACCCTACAAAGCTTGTCTGCTGATAAGCATTGCTAAGAACACCTAAGAACACCACTTGCCTATCTGAGTTAATAATCCGGTGTCAAGCTTCTCGGCCAGCAAATTATACGTGTGCGCTAACATATGTTTGCTGGTCAGATATCAGACGACATAACCATAGCAGTACCTTCATCAATACCGTGATATTTCCTACCATCTCCGCATCAGTCCACCAATGATGAAGCCCTGAGATACCCAACCCTACTGAGCAAAGTATTGAACGAAGAGCCGTTGCATGCCTGCCCCCACCGCAATGAGGAAGGTACGAGACTATAGTTTGCTCTAGACACGCGTTTAATCTCAGATGAATGTCTAATCGGCCCTCAGTTGTGTCTGGAATTGCAGGCCATTCCATTTATGAGAACCTCCGACACTTTATTTTATGACCCTGTAACCTAAATGATAGAAAGGAGAAGGTGGGCATAATAGTACGGCCGGTATGTGACAGCTGCCTTGGTATTCATGCCTCTTTCCATGACACAAGTGACTATACATGTGCCTTTCAGCAATCATCAAGATATCAACATCCTAGACAGTTTGGGAAGGTATTTCAGACGGAAAACAAATATGCTTCGACTGTCGGCATTGACATTTGTATATAAACCAGCTTTCTGTCCTGAATCTCTCTGTTATCTGCAGCCTCAAGTCGGACTTCATCTACAGCCATATTCTCTACTCTCACCTTGCAATTATCATCTCTATCAAAATGAAGTTCACTACCCTCACCAATGCCCTTCTCCTTGCGGTAACGGTCGCTGCGGCACCGGGAACATCTATCAGACGTGCACGAGCAGCAAGACAAAGCAAGCCCCTAAATCCTGTTGATGGATTAACTGCCTTAGGTGGGCCAAACAACTCTCACGTCCAATACTCGGGCAACTGGGCAGGCGCGGTCCTTGTTGGAACTGGTTACACATCAGTTACTGGCACTTTCACTGTACCTACTCCCACTACTGATGGGAGTGGATCTGCCTGGGTAGGCATAGATGGCGACACATGTGGTACAGCTATTCTCCAAACTGGAATTGATTGGACAAAATCGGGGTCGTCGATTACATACGACGCCTGGTATGAATGGTCAGTTCATGCGGGATCTCTTAATCCTTATTACATGCTTTTCAATTCTACATCTCGTCTTATGGATTTGAACTTGCACTAACGGGCCAAAAGGTATCCAGATTACGCTTATGACTTCAGGTATGATTCCGCACACCTTACGTGCTTCAATATCATTAACTATTATTAGTGGCATCTCATTGGCGGCCGGAAATGTTGTGACTGTCACCGTGACCGCCACCTCTAAAACTGGAGGAACCGCGGTTATCAAGAACACCTCGACTGGGCAAACGGTCACTCACAGCTTCAGGAACGAAGCAAGCACCGGGTCACTCTGCGAGACCAACGCCGAATGGATCGTCGAGGATTTTGACTCTGGCGGAACACAGGTCAGCTTCGCTAACTTTGGAACCGTTTCCTTTACGGGAGCTTCGGCTGTGCAGAGCGGAACTAAAGTCGGCGTGACTGGGGCTAGTATCATTGATATTAAGCAGGGCACCACTGTTCTTACAGACTGCTCCCTTAGCGGTTCTTCGGGTGTGACTTGCAAGTATGTCTGATTTGCGACGAGGGGATGAGTTTATCTTGGCTAGAATGATGATGATGATGATGGTGGTGATGGTGATGATATTTATTTTCGTCCGGCAAACCGTGCTTGAAACACGCGGCCCTCTTACCTCCCATGGGCTATGGGGACGCTCTAAGCTAGGGAATTACATACAATTTGATTGCAAGCACTTCTTGCCTAGCTGTGAGGCTGTGAAACCAGTTGACTGGGTGCCTTCTCTGCCAGTTGAGATGGTATAAAAGTGACTAGATGAGGGTGATGCCTCTGTGTTTCTCCCATATGTTGGCTAGAAGAAGAGGTTGGGGGGGTGGGGGTGGTTCAGACTCAAAAGATTCGATTCATTGCAGTACCCATTCTACAAGGCTATCACTATATAGTCTAGACTTTTGATAGTTGTACTGTAATACATTTATGGAGCCATTGTCACAGCTCATATCCAGGGGGGTTGTCTCCGCCCACGTGTTTGGATTTGCGAATACCCACTGTTGTATGTTTTGTGTTATTCTTTGCCGTTTTTATATGTTAAACTTATTTGGCATGCGCAAGCACCACAACTCTCAAACGGCAAGGGAGATGGTGTTATGGAATGGGATCGGTGTGTTTTCAGGGGCCTCTACTGCCTATATACCAGCATGATGTGCAAGACGCGCTTTTCACGCGCAGGAATATCAGTTACAATACCCGTTGACGGATCACACATTCCAGCCTGGATAAGGCAGGTATGCTGGTTTTCCGAAGCCTATTGATGTTCCAACCACTTGGCTTCAGCACGCAAACACTTCGTGTAGTGTCTGTCGCCCCTACTTTGTCGGAGTTCACAGAGCGACACGTTAGATTTGAAGATCGATAGCAGTTATATAGGCAGTAGTTTTCAACCACGGGATTGGTTTGGGATAAGTTGAATGTGGTATGGACGACATGATGGGATTTTTTTCCTTTTCCTCTAGCATTGCTTGTCATTGCGGTCATATAATTTAGCATCCCTACCCAGTCTTATCGCATACCCCCGGCCATGCACGGCGAGGGTTATATGAAAATCCATTTGCAGTCGCAGCCACCCGGCAACAGCTCTCCGCCCTCATGTCTCCCCAACACCCCTAATCCCCAACCGTCTCAACAACTCCACCAACTCTCCAGTCACTCCCTCCTCTCCAACGATCGCCTCCAACACCCCTCCTACCAACTGATCACTCACCCCGGCCTCCTCCACCAAACCCCTCAACCATGCCTCATCCTCTCTCCCAAGCACAACACCACTCACCTCCCTCACTAGCTCTCCAAAAAAATCAAGCTGCGTGACATGCATCAGCACATCCTCCCGATCCACCATCTCAACCGCAGCAAAATGCAATAACCCCTTCCCCGATGTTCTGTAGCTCCTCTCGGCATCAGGGAAGTGCGAGCGTGAAAGCGTGCTCAGATCCAGCACTGCCAGGGACGGGAGCAGGCGCAGAAGCCGCCCTTGTGCAAGCGACCGTTGGCGCTCGGGGAGGTAATCCGCATCATCCTCCGGGGTAGCAGAGCTGCACATCGCAAATATCGAAACGTAGATATCCTTGTCTCCGAAGATGCGGCGCCAGAGCAAGCCCTGCCCCTGCCCCGCCTTCGAAGGTGGGGGGAACGTAATCACCCCATCATCGCGTCGGAGAGGTGGCTCGGGGCAGTCCGTCGCCAGCAGTGCGGCGAGAAGCTGCGTCGCGCACTCGCCGACCCCGACGGCGGGGCTGGCTAGCCAGGTTCGTATGAGTTGTGCGATTAGGTCGGGGTGGGTGGCGAGGAGGGCGACGTTGGAGGGGGATGAGGCGGCTTTCTCGAGGATAGCGAGGGCGAGGAGTCCGGAGGGGGGGGAAGAAGAGAGGGCGAGTTTTAAAGAGGGTGGGGGGGCGATGGTGAGAAGCGTGGTGAAGTTGAGGGGGGCGAGGAGTTTTGAGGCGAGGGAGGCGACGGGGGTGGAGTCGTGGGGGGTGAGGGTGAGGGTTGCGGTGAGATCGGGAAGGAGGCGGTTGAGGAGGGGTGGGGTGTTGGTTGCTGTTGCATGTTAGCATGGTTCGTGGTGTGGATGAGGCTGGATGGGCGCGGGTGGCCACAAGGGACACTGAGGAGATGGCGAGGCTATCATCCCTCTCTTGCCCCGCTTGGCTCTTGGAAAATGGAGAGCCTCCAGGAGGTCATCGAAAGAAATAAACCAAATAGTACTGTCCTATCTCGCCGGTAAAATAGAAAGGATATCCACTTACGGGTCAGTTGAAGCTCAACATCATCAAACAGCTTCGCATCAAACGGCGTCTCGGGTTTCTCAACGAGGACCTTCAGGTGCCTCTCAAGCGCCTCCAACCCATCTATCGGTGCATTCACCATCCTGTAAAAGTCCAGTCTTATTCTTCGTTTCACTCAAAATTGCCTTCCCAAATTTCTTAAAGCTGTGATATGTCGAAGATGAAGTCCGAATAAGCCAAGTCAGGCACACAAGAGGCGACGAAGCCAACAAGGAAGGCTGACAAACCTAGAGTGGCAGGCGGTCGGGATTCTGCCGCCTTAGCCTGCGGGGGAAGTCGCGCCGCCAAATTTCTCTCAGCCTCGCCGCCGACCTCATTCTTTCGCGACGTAATCGAGCTGTTGTATTTCTCGATCGTTCAATGCGGTTGTTCGCAGTCGCTATATCACTCTTTCGACAATATACTACAGCTGGCCTGCGATAAGACGCATTATAATACCCCCAGCTGACACCACCACGGATCTACGACTCATCCCAGTCATACCAGCCAGAATAACCGCATCGACAGATTAAAAAAACCTCACTCACCCAGCGCCCCGCCAACCACCAAAATGTCGCGCGGCGGCCGAGGCGGCGGCCGAGGAGGCATGCTCAAAGGCGTCTCCTGGGAATACGATCCCACGCAAACCCTCGACTCCGCCCCCACCGAGCTCTTTCCTGTACCTTCCCCCCACCCCGCCTTTCCATATCGCATAAAGCTAACCTACCCCCAACAGGACTACACAATCCCTTTCGCCTCCCCCGCCACCCCCACCGAGCAGCGCGCAGTGCGCCTCTACAAAGACCTGCGCGAGCAGATCCACCACGGCCCTCTATACACTAAGGCGCCGCTGCGAGACCCGAATACGGCGCCCAAGGTGTTCGGCGAGGAGCAGGAGAACGAGCTTTTTGAGATGCGGGGACGCACAGACACAGATCCGTTCGTGGGTGTGCCGACGTATACGATGAAGTATGACAGGAAGGAGAGGGCGATTCCGATGTTGTCGGGGAGGCCGTTTAGTGAGTCTCACCCGTCTTGGGCGCCGTAGTGGACGAGGACTAATATGTTGGACAGTCAAAGCTTTCTTCCCCGCGGAACTCCACGCCACGCTCGAAGGCTCGGATGGCCTGACGTCACGGGGCACCATTTCACGCCGCAAGAAGCTGATCCTGGCGCGCGAACCGGGGCTTGCGGGCGCGACGGAGGAGGAGCGGAAACGTGCGTTGCTGGCGAAGCTGGATGGAGCGGCGGAGGAGGATGGGGAGGAGGAGGAAGGCGAGGAGGAGGGCGAAGAGGAGGATTACAATTATGAGGATGATGAGGAGGAGATGGGTGGTGATTATGATGCGGAGCAGTATTTCGATGATGGTGGGGAAGGTGGGGATGATGATGAAGGAGGAGGAGGTGGGGATGATTATTAGGTTAAGGGATAGCGGTGGGTTATGGAGTTTTGAGGGGAATATGTTTACCCACTACGGAGGCAATGTGGCGGCTTGGAAATGTCGAGTGTGATAGATACCTAAATCGGCATTCATATATGCGATGATCGACTTACCACGCTCCATCCATATTGAGGTCTTACATGCCATTAACTTCAGCCACAACTCTTAGTCGATCCCGAAGGGTATCTTTAATCCAACACCGCTGAACGCCGCAGAAGCGCGCCGTTCTTGCTGCCGTTCTTGCTGCCGTTACTGATGTTCTTGCTATCGGTCGCTCTTGTTGTTGGTCGTTCTTGCTGTCGGTAACCTTCCCGCAAGTTCGTTACGTAAATTACCACAGTCAATTTCAAACCTCGTGCCGGGGTGGGTGTTGCGTTGCGGCTTGAGGCTTGAGGCTTGAGGCTTGAGGCTTGAGGATATTGAGGGTGATATAGTGGGTGTTGCGTTGTAGCTCGAGGGTTGAGGCTTAAGGATATTAAGGTAAGTGTCTCGGTCCACAAGATAGATCGTATATATCGTTGGGTGAATGTGTTCATAAGCTAGTGGGACCGCTGTGTACTTTGGATCTTGGGTGATGGGTGTGGGCGGGGGGCTTACAGTCGCTTCCCATGGGGTGGGAAGAGGAGTGAAATCAAAATTATAAGAAGTCTAAAAGCTTGGTTCATGGGTCAATTGATGGGCTATGTAACAATCTTTCCACACGATCCCTCTTAAGCTGCAAACAACGCAAACGCATCCATTCTGCCCTTGCAATCAAAAGGTTGTTGAGGGGCAGGGTCTCTCTGATCTCGTGCGTCTACGCTTTCCAGTCGCAGCGGTCGTTTGTCTCCACAAGTCGATATGTTGGGAGCTCCAATCGCATTAAGTTGGAGGTCGTCGAAACTGTCAATTCAGCCAGCATACAGGTTAGGGGCATATTGGGCCAATTGTAGCAGCTGTTGGCCGCTCCTGTGCAGTCTGGATGACTTGTCCAACCATGCCTATGTCCCAGATTTGAGCCTTAACAGCATGTGTCATCGAGGGGGTTGCAGAAGATTATACTCACCAGCTCATATTCTGTAATTCAGCTCTTATCCAAGTCCAAGCCTTGGCCGTGACTTCTCCTACTGATATCCATTATGACAGCCCCATCCCGTATCTAAAACGCCACCAACAGTATCACTCCGGTTCAGTTCATTGCTGCCAGCCGCAGACCAAGAAAGTATAGAAGCTCTCACAAAGGGATCTGTGTCAGCTTCGACGGCGTTCCCTTCATTGTCAGGCACTGACACAAGAACATGCAACAGGATAGTCAGAGGTTCCAGGATGATATGCGCGCCCACAACAAGAAATGTGAGAGGCACCTGTTCATGCGCTGAACAAGAGACCAAAAGAATTAAGAGATATGCGATGGCTCATATAACGTCTCAAAAAGTCACTTGAGCCAATGTGCCGGCTTTTACAAGAAAGGCGAAATGAGGAAGTATAACTCGCAAGAGTTTGGGGGTATCGGAAATGATATTGGTCATGATGGGTATACTATTGCGTTTTTTGTGCACGAAGGGCGTAATCAATGCTGGAGTACTCAAAGATTATACTGGCGAGCAGACTTCCTCAGGGATCATAGATACATCCCGAGTGAGATCATCTATAATATGCCGGCCGTTGACCACGACTCTGCTGCTTCCCACAAGAAGCACAAGCTGACACAGCCTGGCTTGGATATCCAACACGCTTTCGCTTCTCGGACACGCTTTCGCCTCGGTCTTCGCAAAACGCATCAATCTTCGCGAGCAGACTTGAAACAGACACAACGAACTTGCGCCGAAAAGATCAGCCATCCGACTATAGCAAACGCTAACAGTATGAACGAGTGACAACAAGAATGGCCGACGGCAAGAACGATCAGTGACAAGAACGGTCGCCAGAACGACAGCAAGAACGACAACGAGATCGAGATCGAGAACGACAGCCAGAATGTCAGTCAGAGCTTCCAGCTTGCAGACATAACACGAAAATGATTTCATAAGGTGCCAGAACACAGAGGTCCCAATTTGGGATACAACTCTTTCGATGCGTTTGGAGAAAAGAGATATCCGGCTCAGCTCCGCTAACGCATTCTCTACGCGCTGTGGAACAAATATGTATTGATTTCAAAAAATCGTACAGGTAAGATCTTTAGATCAGAGAATGATTATAGTCCCATTTGTTCATGTCCTGACCCCACGAAATGGTAAAGTCGAAAATTCCCACTACCAGAAGACAGAGATGATACGCAGGCATACTATAATGGGCATGATGTAGCAACCGCTGACGGAAAGAGAGAATGGCAATGGGCGACTTTTGGGTCAATAACCCTTAATGGAAAGATAGCGAGCGTGAGACAGATAAGTTGCCGAGGAATAGCACGAATGACTGACGACATAGACGGCAGAAACGATAGACGGTAAGAATGACAGAACGGCACGAACAGCAAGAACGATAAACGGTAAGAATGATAGGAACGGCAAGAACGACCGGCCCGACAGCAAGAAATCCACGGATGAGACTCCAGGCGTCCAGAATGCGAAGAGTAATACCGCACCAAGCGGTGTCTTGCGACCCCCGAGCCCGCATACGTCTCATTCTGTTTTCTTTGTTCGAAGTTCTAATTTGGTATTTTGGGAGACTCTTAAATAGTCGCCGCCACAGTGAAAGTCCGACGGTGGCCGAGCCCAACTGATGGGCTGATCAACATACACTGGGGAAAGGGGTTGTTGATGTTGAGATATTTCCATTTCCACGCGTTGGGTATCAAAAGACACTACATACATACAGGTACACACTCGTACACACGCCACTTCCTTCCCTCTTCCCTTCCTTATATCCCTTTCCTCTATTTACCCGTCATTACTTCCCAATCCAGATCCCAGCCGCCCCTGTAACTCCGCTACTTTCCTTCATAACTCGCCCATTATTGGCCGTTGATGTCAAGGTCTCATCATGGGCGGCGGAGGGGGTGATAGCAGGGTGGTAGCTGTCGAGTTGCGCATTGCGCGATGATGGGTGGTCCGTGGTTGTTGATGAGATGCGCGGTGTGCGGTGGTGTCGTAGGACCATATCCATGTATTTGTCCAGCAACTGCATACGCACCCCTCACCCCGCCTCTCATCCATCTCCCCACCCCTCATCGCCTATCCAACTCCCCATGCAAACTCCTCGTCACCCCCCTATCCCCCAACGCCTCCACACTCCCCACAACCCTCACCCTCCTCGCCTCCACCTGCCTCTCCACCCCAGGATGATCATCCCACGCCCTCGCCTCAGGTCCCTCATCATGACTCAGCGCCAACCCCGGCGTCTCCCGCAGCGCAGGATGGATATTCGTATTCGAAATCAACCCCCCAAACATCGGCGCCGGCGCATCATTATCATACCGTTCCCCCAACCCCTGTCCCATCGCCGCACCCCCATACTCCTGACCCTCAGCACCAGCATCATACCGTTGTTCCCTCGGCTTATACAAGCTCCCGGGACCACTCGGTGACTCCCTCCCCGCCTCCGGCATATCCACCGGATTCGCAGCCGCATGCGAGATCAGCCCCGCGTTCTCCTCCCCATCATACTCCGCGGGGCTGAACTTCCGCCTACTAAACTCCTCCGCGATCGGCAGGTTCATCGGAGGCCGGTACGCCTTGTCCTCCCCCCTCCCCACTTCGACCTCCGCAGCATGCGCCTGCAGCGCCAGCGCATCGCGGGCGTCGCGCGTGTAACTCGCGTCCTGCTTGCGGCGGCGCGCGCCGACGAACATCCAGCGGATGCCGCGCCCGAAAGCCTTGACGATGTCCCAAGGGTTCAGCGCATCCAGGAGTGCGCGTGCGCCTAGGAAACCGCCTTGGTTAGGGCCGAGGTCGTCCGGGTCGCCGGTGGGGTATTTGGAGGCGCCTGACTCGCCGGAGTGGTGCGCGCCGGGCTTGTAGGGCGCGTGCGGGTAGGCGAAGATGTGGAAGATGGCGAAGAGGGCCATTTCGACGCAGATGAGGAGGGAGGGGATGCCGACGTAGAGGTCGGGGAAGGCGAGGTAGGAGTTGGCTTGTAGGATGGAGAAGGTGGAGGAGGTGAGGACGGAGATGATGGAGGTTTGCCAGAAGGAGAGGAAGATGACGAGTTTGATGGCGAGGACTTTGAGGAAGGGCGAGTGCTCGACGAGGTCCACGCGGAGCTGGATGTAGAATTGGATCAGGAGGTACATGGCTATTGTCACGGCGACGGCGTCGATGACCAGGACCTGCGGGGTGTTAGTCGGGTTTACAGTAGACGGGTGGATGGACGACTTACCCAGATATGCGCAAACCACGGCATATTGCTCCCCTCGCAATACACATCAAAATACTGCGTCACCACCGCCGTGATCGTCATCGCGACTCTCACAAAGCAGTATTGGTAGATACCCACCCACACCACATTAAACCACGTCAGCCCGCTCCTCGGCGTCCGCCAGATGCCCCTCTCTCCACCACAGCATTTGGCGAACCATTTGACGGGCAGCACCCACGGCTTGATGGGGTGCATGGCGCGGAAGAAGTCTTTCTGGCTATGTAGCGTGGGGGAGGTGTAGTGGCACAGCAGCGCGAAGAAGGAGGCGATCGCGAAGGCCTCGTAGCAATCGGATATGACGCTGAAGTAGACGCTGTGGTAGTAGAACCAGAAAGAGAGGAATCGCGCAACGGCGTAGACGGGAATCATTACGAGGATGCGGATTATGCTGGTGGGTGTTAGTCGGCTGTCTCTCTCTCTTCACGTAAGGGGGGGGATAGAGGGGGGAACGCACTGTCTCTGCTCCCTCGGCTTGGTATAATTCAGCGCATGCATCCAAATCGAGTATGCCGAGATCAGAATCGCCACAATCGTGCAGCCACCGCAGATTATCAGTCCAAGCTGATGGAAATTCAGACTCCCCGCTATCGGCAACTCGGCCGTAACTACAGCGCATATTGTTAGACCTGCTTCATGCATGCGTTGATATGGACTCACTCCGCAAATCCTGCATAGTCGCATTACAGGTAAAGTTCACCATTGTCCTTCCCAGCCCCGCGGCTCAGCGCTCGTACGTCCAGGCGCGTCCGCTCTTATAAGTCCCTTCTTGTTTGTATGTCTTTAAACCCCCCACCTCGTCTGTCCAGTAGTTTCTCAATCAAATCCCCTCGTATGTCGTATTATATCGTTATCGTCTTGAGTCGCAGAGTCGCAGTATTATCGTATTATCGCCGCCGTAATCGTCGCTCGAAAACCCGTATTAAGAAGCAGTTCAATGTCAGCGGCGGCAAAGCCGGGTCGCGTTCCAACCTATATAGGCTTCCCCACACACAACAGCACTCGTGCCTCGTTATCGCCCCGTCGCACCGCGTCCCTCCCTCAAACCTCAGGGTCCAATATCCGTCTTTTAGCGCCACCGTGTGCTGCACCCGCGTTGGTTCCGTCCGGGGCCGCCTAAACCAAGCTTCGTGCGCGCGTGCCTGTCTCGGTCTCCCTCGCTATTTCGTGGTAGTCGTCGCGGGCGTGTTGAGTGTTTGAGTGTGGATTGTTCGCAGCGTAGGATAGATGGTAATCGACAGATCGTATTTGAATGTCGTAAAAAAGGGAATTTGGGATTTACAGATCAATCTGTCAGCACCACCGCTGATCCTCCACGCGCATATATCTGATCTCTCTCAAGCACCACACAGCGTTTCAGACTGCCGCGACAACGTCCACGCACGCCACGCTACCCTGCCACCGCACAGCCTCGCTCTTTGGTGGTGGTAGTGTGTAGTCGTGACTTCTGTTTATGCGTTGTGGTAGGTGTGGGTAGCAAGTACTAAGTACCTGATTGTCGTGAGAGGGGCTATTTTTATTTTTAGGTAGAGTGTGGTTTGGGTTTGGCGCTGGGCGACTAGGCGGACTGGGCGGCCGGGCTTGGTAGACCGAGGGGGAGGTGAGGTGAGGTGAGGTGAGGATGGATATATTATATATTACCGTGCTTATGTGTGAAGTTTATATTATTATTACGCCGTATTATGAGGTGTGGGATAAACTCAAATCCAAAACCATAACTTACACATACATCCCAAAGAAACAGATACGTGAGCGAGTGGGGGGCCAGCAATAAGCAGAACTTATCGTGGGGTCGTTTGTGAGTGTAATTTCCCGAAATCACGTGTGATTACAGGACTACCACTGATAAGTGCGCCGCGCTCGTGCGACCCCCATAACTCGACGAGGGCACGCCCAAATCGCGCCCGGCCTAGGCTAGAGCGTGCGGGTAGGACGGGCGGTGCGTCTGGCCTAAGGAATGGCCCGAAACGGACGCCGACTCGCAGAGGTAGGCTCGGACGCGTGGCTGTAGGGGGCGCACTGTTAGGGGGGTGGCAGCGGCGTTCTGACGAGCCGTACGGGAGGCGGAGGCAGTAGCTGGGAGGCAGAGGCAGTAGCGGTAGTTAGAATATCAGTTATTTAGTAGTACTGTATATATATATATATGCCCTAGCTAATAGCCTGTCGGCGGGGCAGGCCGCCCCGCCTCCCCCACCGACCCCAGCGCGCCCTCCTGCCGTGCCCCCTCATCGCACGCTGCCCGCCCCTATCGAGCAGCTGGCCCTGGCGGCGCTGCTTCAGCTCGTCGACGAGCTGGTTCAGGCTGCGGCCTGCGCGCAGGAGCTCGAGCTCTGCGACTGCCTCCGCCTCGCTCTTGCCCCCGTGCGCTGCACGAGCAAGGACCTCGTCCCAGATCACCTTTCGGCGGCAAAACTGGACCCTAACCGCGTTGCCCGGGCGCCACCGGCTACCCCACGTCTCTTCTAGCTCGCGGATCGCAGGCCGGCCAGCGAGCCCCTCCTTCCACTCCCGCTAGACGTCCGTAACCGTAAAGGCGCGGGCGAGAGCCGCGACGACTGGCAGGCCAGGCGCTGCGCCCGAGGCTATAGGTACGCCTGCGCCTACAGGTACTGGCGCGGGCGTTGGCGTCGCTATGGCAGGCGGAGGCTCTACAGGCCCTGTCGGCCCTGCGGCAAAGTAGCCCGTAAAGGTTATTGGCACGCGGCCCTGTAAGAGCGCGTCGAGGCTGCCCTGGATGCCCTGTAGCTTACCCTCGAGCCGGCTAACAAGCTGCCGGCTGTTCTGTAGGAGGGCCTCGCGTGAGCTCTCGAGGACGCCGCTAAGCTCGGGCAGAGCGCGCTGTAGGAGCAGGCTTGGCGGCTCAGCGCCCGCACCTACGTCGGAGCGTACGGCGAGCGCGAACTCGTCCCAGGCCGGCCCGTAGAAGGGGGCGTAGGCGAAGAAGGGCAGCGACGGGTAGCACGGCTGCAGGACAGCGAGGTCTTGCAAGAGGACCGTACGGAGGCGCCGCATGAGCTTAAGGAAGCCGTCCGCAGCAAGGTCGTCCTCGTCGAGGCCGCCCTCCGCCCAGCAACAGCGGCGAGCGCGTGCCTCAAAGCGGGGCTCCCACTCCTCAATCCAGGGCCAGAGCTGCTTCTGCAGGGCGTGCGGCGGCTCGTGGGCTGCGCGCGCAAGGAAGTAGTCCCCCGCAGACGCTGAGAAGCCGGCGACGATGCGCATGAACTGGCGCGGTAGGTGCGTTAGGTAGGCCTGGCAGAGCACGCTCTGGTTCTAGCGGCCGGCCTGCGAGATCTGTGCAAGGGAGCTGCCGTGCGTCTCAGCATCCTATGCGCCCACCCTCCGCGGCAGGTGCGTCTTCTTCGCTGCGACAAGGCCAGCTGCGCCAAAGATGCGCCAGGTCTCCTGAAGCTGCGTTGGGTACGAGAGCTCTTGCTCGCGGTCGCGCCCGACGAGGACCTTGATCCTATACCAGTCCTTGCGCTGCCGGAAGGACGGCGGCGCCTCGCCAGCGACGTGCCAGCGCCAGAAGAAGAGCTGTGCAAGGGCCCCCTGCGTGCAGAATAGGGGGTCCTTGTGCCGGAGGGCGCCCATGAACTCCTTACGCGCCGTCTTATTCAGCTTGCCGTCTTGTAGGAGGCTCACAAGGCAGCCGCATAAGGTCGGGCCCTCCGACTGCGGGTAATCGAGCAAGGACAGGTCCACGAGCTCCATCTTGCGGCGGTTCTCACCGCGTAAGAGGTAGTAGTGGCCGAAGAGCAGATCAACTCGCGTGCGGAGGTTCTGCGGGGCGTACGCTGCGCCGCCGAGGAGGAGGTCCTGGATCTGGCGCCACTCGTTGGCAGAGTAGCCGGCCTGGATGCCGTCGCTCCCGCGGTCCTTAAAGGAGGCGCGGTCGTGCTTGCTCCGCTGCCGGCCCCGCTGCTTGAGGAAGCCACGGACGGCCGTGCCACGCGGGTTCTCTGTGTTGCCGTTGCCGTGCGCAACCTGCAGCCGCCAGAGCTCGAGCACGGCCGCAATGTAGGCGTCGACGGTGCTCTTCGTAAGCAGCGACCCTTCGCCCGGGGCTGCTGCTGTAGGCAGCTCGGTCGCTTCTATAAGGCCTACGGGGGCGGCGTAGCCCTGGCGGTCATCAGCCAGCAGCTCGGCGGCCTTAGCCAGCGGCACTTCTAACGTCTCCGCGAGCGTCTTGACTTCTACGAGGGCTGCGGCGTCAGCCTGCTCCTGCTCCTCCTGCAGCTGGCGCTGGTGCTGCGGCTGGCGCGACCGCGGCCGGCGCCTCGTAGGGACCTTTACACGCCGCAAGAGGATGTCCTCCTTCAGCCAGGCCGCGAGCTTGTCTGGCGTAACGAGCTCGCCGTCCGGCCAGCTGTGTAGGGAGCCGTCCTGGGCGGCGCGTGGCGTGCAGCACCAGCTCTATTAGGCGGCGCATTAGCTAGGGGGGGCTAGAGGAAAAGGGGGCGGGGGGGATAGGCGTGCCTTCCACTCCCGCTGCTTCGACGCGTAGCTACGCGTCGTGTTCAGCGGCTGCTCGTCCTTCTTGGCCTGCAGGCCGGCCCTGCGGGCGTCGCGCGCGCGCTCGTCGGCAGCGATATAGAGGTCGTCGGCCATCGTCGTCGCCGCTCGCCGTCGCTATAACGCGGGCGCGTAGTGATAAGTGCGGAGGGGCCGCGCAGCACTTATCGGGGCCACTTATCAGCGGCCGCCCAGCCGATTTCACGGTCCCGTGACGGGCGGTTTCCGCGGGCGATAAGTCGTCACGTGTGGCGCTAGCGGGCTAGCGCATTACGGCGACATTTCACGGGCCACCGATAAGCATACGCAACACCCCCCCACCCCTCCCCCGTCCCACCACACCACCAACATTCCCAACACACCAACACCCAAGCGCCCACACGAGCAGGTAAGGCAGATCAAGATCTGTCATACCCACGCTCTTCCCTGTCTCCTCCCTCTATATAAATAGAGAGAGTGAGATGGGTAAGAGACAAAAAGCCGTTCTGCGTAATCGTGGGGGCTGTTGGGGTGAGACAATCTGGTGGGGGAGGAGTGGTGGGTGATACAGGTTCACTCACTCTTTCTCACTCACTGTTCTCACTCGCACACACCAAACGAACAAACAAACAAACAAACAAACAAACAAACACCAAAAACATCAAAGCAAAAAAGTAACTTTCTTCTCTTCTCTTCTCTTCTCTCCTTCTGTGGTGGTGGGGGGGTATCATAGTGCTCCCCATCCCTATTATCCGCCCTCCCCTTTCCCATCCGTATCATATGTATTTACACCATTTCCCACCCATCCCATCCCACCCATGTTTCCATATCATCCATAATAAGCCATTTCTTTCATAGCCACAATGCCCACCCATCTGTTTCCATTTCCATTTCCATATATCTACACAACCCCCCTTCTCTCCTCAACCAATCCACCCCACACTCTCAAGCATCCGGATTCGTAGCCCTCAAAATCGGCGGCCCCGTCCTCACCACCCTCCTCGAATAATCCAAATTATCCTGTATACTCCCCACGCTCTCCCTGCTCCCACTCGCGCCCCCCTGCTGATACACCGGCGCAAACGGATCCAACCTCGGATCAACAGGCATCAACCTGCTCCTCCTCGACCCAGCACTAACAGGCGTATCCGCCACATCCCCCGCGCCCGAATCCCAGCCCTCGACTACCCGTCGTCCGTCGGTGCCGAGCACGTACCGCGAGTTCTCACTCATAGTGCGTTGAGGTGTGTATCCCGTATTCGGGGTCGGAGGAGCCGGACCAACGTCGGACTCAGCGGCGAGACGCTTGCGGCGACGGATGAAGAAGAAGATTAGTGCGCCGACTAGGGCGAGGAAGGCGGCAATGCCGATGCCGAGGCCGGCGGCGCCGCCGGCTGTGAGTGATTTCTTGTTGCCGTTGTCGCTGGAGGAGGTGCCGGTGCCGGGGGGGGCGGTGGGGGTGATGGTTACGACGCGGACTTGGCCGGTGACGGTCTCGACGCTGGTGATGGGGGTGGGTGTCCAAGAGGAGGTGTCGTGTTTGGCGTTATCTGGGGGAGAGGTGGTTGTTGGGTTCTGGGGGGGTGTTAGTTGTTTGTTCAAGGTGGGGGTTGGGTGGGGGAGGAAAAGGGGGGTCAGAAGATAGGGAAGGGGAGGGGGCGCTAGAAAGGGACAGGGAAAAGACGACGAAGGCGAGAACGCCAAATATGAAAAGCGCACGCGCGGATTGGAGATGCAGTACCGTGTGAGTAGATGAGCTAGAAGTCGTCGCCGAGTCCTGTTGTACCAATGTCAAACTGGAGGCAACAGAAACGCGGGTTCCCGACAGCCAGCAGGTTAAGCTCCAACAGGGGACCGTGTATATTCTCTTTCTCAACGCGGGGCAACGATGGAAGGGGTAGGGACAACGGTATGTTAGGAAAAGTGGAGGGGAAAGGGGGTGAAACAACAGAAGGGGATATCCCTAAAAGGACGAGGGGATAGATCCATAAAAGGATGAGGTGATAAATCCATAAAAGGACGAGGGGGATAGATCCATAACAGGACGACGAAAAGATGTCAAAACTCGCTCGCAAGAAAACGCACCTTGGCAGGGCTTGCCGTAACCCCGGTCCCATCAGTGGTCTTTGTCCCTACAACAACTTTGTTGAGCTTGATATATCCATACAGGTTCGTACCGCCGCACAAATCGTCGGGGTATCCAGGACACTGGGTGTTGCACTTGTCTGTCGAAGCCGTCGAAGCGCCCGGGGCGTAGTTGGAGCACCAGCAGAGGTTACCCTGGACGATGGCGAAGGCAAACGATTGCTGGCAGAAGGTCTGGCAGAGGCCATTGGACTGGTAGGTGCTGTAGTCTAGAAGGGGGGTCAGTCAGGGACCGCCAGACAGAGCGAGGTAGGTGCGAAGAACATACTTCCTGCCCTCGAAGCCGTATTAATCCCCGCACAATACGCCATAGTCAACGCCTGCACCGGGCGAACCTGTGTTGCTATCAGCACGCCTAGCGGCGCCAGACACGCCAGTGCTACCGTCGCCGCCGACATGGCGGACTGGGTCCTCGGGGCAACCATCCGGACTGTGTCGCCTCTCTCTCGCTCTCTCTGACGCTACTGTGTTTGTCGTCGACACCTGTTGGGATAGGGGGGGGGGGGAGCGACGCGGTTATGGGCGCATCGATGCTTGGGCGGACACGGGAAGATGGAGGTGCTTGGTGGAGGATAGGCGCATGGACGCTCAAAGAGAGGAAGATGGCGCGGAGCCGTTCCTTTTGTGTCGTGTTGGGTCTGTCGGCTGGTTGAGGCAGCTGTTTCGGAGACAGGAGCTCGGTGGTATAGATAGCTCGTAGCTCGGTGATTGAGCTCGAGGAGGGAGGGAGGGAGGGGATGAGATGCGGTGATGGATGGTATGTCGAGCCGCTGGGGTTGAGAGTCGTAGAGAAGGTTAGGAGGGTGAGGAGAGTGTATGAGTGGAGAGGAGAAGAATTGAAGGTTTGTGGATTGTGGATTTGTCTGGCTGGATTCCAAGATTTGCAGGAAGGGGAGTCGAGTACGGGGTACAGAGGGAGGGAGTACTGGGTTCCCAGCCAACGGGAGATGTGGAAGTAGTGGAATGGTAGAGGGGACTTGTAATTGTGGTGGAATTTGGTGTGGATGTGATAGTAAATGGGGTATATTAACAAGTATCGGGTACCTCAAAGTACGAAACATAGGTACTGGGGACAGTGCCAGGACAGGGGGGAAGGCCAGTTGTGGGAATTATTGTTATTCACGGCCTGGTAGACTGGTAGACTGGACGGCTACAACGCCAACATGGTGATTGATGATAGACTCATCAGGGATAGCAAAAAGGATAAAAGCTTTCTTTCTAAAGTCATAATAAACAGGTGGGTAACCAGATCACAAGCACTTCTGGTACTCCAGCAAGAAGCTCTGACAGATCCCTAAGCAAGCATCGTCGCGGCGGTCGAGATCGCGGTCAAGCAAGCTCTGTTTATACCATAAACATCAATTCTTCCCCCTTCCCCATACGACCTGTGCTATGAACACCACCGTGCTCTCCTCTACACGCCTCTACACGCCTCTACACGCCTCCTACGTACACCAGGAAAAGCCACCAAACCCACACGCTGATGACGCCGACCACACACAAGAAAAGGAAGCAAAAAAATACCAAAAAGCGCCACCAAACCACCCCCTGGAGTCCTGGAGTACACTCTCCGGCACCTCATGCAGCCGTTCTCGTCTTCCCTGTCCGTGGCCACCGATAACAACACAACCCCTACACTCGTGCCAACCACGCGTCCTCACTGGCTCGGACGCGCATCGCCCTTGCCGCCAAGGACCGCGAACTATGACCGGCGCGGTGGGGACACGATGATCAGGGAGGGGAGTGGTGAGTGGGCGGAGGGGGCGGACTGGGATGTACGGTGGGTGGTGAGGACCACGTCATTGTTTGTGTGTGTGCATGAAGTGTGGTATATGTACGGTATGGGATGGGATGGTATAGGATGGTATGTACGAGGTGAGGAAGAAGGTATACAACTCTGATATGCAGATTTACGAGGGCGTGACTGCCGCATGCGGGTATACGAACAAGAGGAAGGAAGGGTGGGCGTGCATATACGGGTACGACCGATCGATCATGGGCCAGGTAAGACACCACATCTACCCTCCCGCGTCAAACCATTATCTCACTCACATCTAACTAACATCTCACATCACATCCTTCCCTCAACCACGCGTACATCTCATACCGCCACGCCCCAACATCCAAGCATCCAAGCGCGAGAATTCGAAACAAATTCCCCATCTCCGAACCGATAAATCCCATACATGTTGGGAAATGACGATGTGCGCGCTAGATTGGTTTAGGGGGTGGGAGGGTGGAGCCGAGGTCGATCGTGCACGGTGGGAGATGGAGAGGGGATTTGCTGACTGGGGATGACTGACGGGGAGGCATGTGCGAGAGAGGAGACAGAAGGGGAGGAGGTCAGTGAGGAAGCGCGACTGATTGAGGGTAGGACGCCTGTTGAGGATTTGCGGTGGGAGGCAACGCACTGTGGATACAGTTAACAGTGCGTGCACTTAATCGTCCACACCAAGAACACCCGATATGACAGAGAGTCCAGCCGACGCGACCAAAAACTGTGGGATCGCGAGGTCCGATTGAGATTTCGTGTGGAGAAAAAAACCTAAAGATCATCTCGGCCTTTGGCTGGGCTTTGCTTACTGTTGTTGTACCCGGTCGCTAGACCACCTGTGAGCTGGCTGGGCTCGGTGATCTGGTCTGGGCGGTTGGTATGACTAGGTAGACGGGTGATCTGGGATGGTTTGGCTGGACTGGGCTTTCTGTTGTAGGGCTGGCTGCATTGGGTGTCAGGACTGTTTAGACGTCTGGACCGGACGAGGTGCGTGAGTGAGTGAGTGCTTTCTCATATATCCTCCCCCGCCATCCACGTCTTTCGACATGCGAGCATTGAGAACACACGCGTTTATTGATATGACGTCGTCTACCCGGAGCGAGGAGGTGATTTACGCGTTTTCTCAGCCGGCGAGGAAGGCAAGGCGTTTGGAGGCATTTACTATGCTTCGATCCGCACATGAAAGGCATAGATGGGTAAGTGAGATTACTGGTTTCGTTACCGCTTCATCTCATTAGAGTACTAGATGCATATTCAACGCGATTTCCTCGTAATTTTTCGTGGTTTTTTTTTGTCTTTTTCTGCTATTTTATTATTATTATTTATATTTATCTCCCTCTCATCCTCACTTCTTACTTTACCCCCTCCTTCCGATATCATCAATCAACAACGCCTCATCGATGAGATGACCCCCCCCGTCTTGCAACCCCATCGCGGAGCATCTGGGAATATCATTTATGCCCTTATATGGCTATACATTCCAACGTGGACGGCGCCAGCACAAGATGGGAAGGAACGACTCAGTTATCAGCTGATGTTTGTTTACAGGGCAGTTCCTTCCCATTATTCAACTCGACTGACTATATATATGCTTCCTAGGTAAGTCACGGCATATTCAGCAGATATGTGTTTACCTTGGTCGTTCCTTCCCATTCTGCAATTAAACTACGTGCTTCCTAAGGGAAGTCACGACCTGCCTTCTTTCCCATAGACGTGACGTTTATTCGGATCGTTCTTTCCCATTTTGCAACCTGAGGCCCTGCATATATATAAATAAGTAGGAAGGTCGCTTCTAGACAACCGAGGGGTGGTGGGCTGATACAACGATACACAGCGACCTCAAACTCTCCGCAACTGAGGAAATGATTGATGATTTAATTGAGAGCCTATTGTAACCCCTCCTGGTGGTAGAGAGGCGCATACAGGCTGTGACCGAGGGGTGGTGACAGAGAGGTGGCGATAGAGAGGTTGTGACGAGAGAGGTAGTGACGACGAGGCGTGGCAACGGTGGTGACAGAGGTGGTGACAGCAGCGAGGGCGGCAGCGAGGCGTGGCGACCGCGGAATTGAGTTTCCTTAAGTTGTCCAAGTTCCCAGAACTTATCCAGCTGTTTTCCCATTGATCAATCGTCGCCTCTCACCTCTCCTGACTTGCGAGTCTGGAAGAATCAACGGGAGCGCGTCTCTATTTATGGAACCAGATTGAGCTCTTTTTACGTGCCCAGCCCTTATTGTTATATTCCAATACTTCTATAAGTGGCTAACTTCAGTGCCAAAGATGGATGTTGAGATCGTTACGTTGTAGTCCAATTTCCAATTCGACAGCTACTTTATTTACAAGATACAATTATCTTTTCGATATATTCTGCCTTTTGCCTCTTTATTCCCCCTTTCTATCCCTCAAGCCTTAATCGGCCCACTGTTCCTACCATACGTCACCATCTTCGTGACCATATACTCCCCAACACCATACTTCGATCCCTCCCTTCCAAACCCACTCTCCTTCATCCCCCCAAACGGCGCCGCTGGGTCACTAATAAGTCCCGTATTCACCCCAATCATCCCAACCTCCATCGCCTCCGCCACCCTTGCAACCCTCTGAATATCCTGCGAGTAAAAGTACCCCGCCAACCCCACATCCGACGCATTAGCCAACTTAATAACCTCCTCCTCAGTCTCAAACCTAAACAACCCCGCCACTGGCCCAAACGTCTCCTCATTCGCAAGCTTCATGTCCGCATTCATCCCTCCCAGGATCGTAGGCGCATAGAAGTTCGCCCCGAGCTCAGGCAGCTTCTGCCCGCCCGCCAGCAGCTTCGCGCCCTTACTAATCGCATCCTGGACGTGCTCATCCACCTTCGCGACTGCCTTAGCGTTAATCACAGGACCGTGCGTGACGCCCTTCTCGAAGCCGCTGCCGAGCTGGAACTTGCTCACGGCGTCGACAAAGGCTGAGGTGAAGGCGTCGTAGATGCCAGCCTGGACATAAATGCGGTTCGCGCAGACGCAGGTCTGGCCCGAGGAGCGGAACTTGGAGGTGATGGCGCCTGCGACGGCGGAGGTGAGGTCGGCGTCGTCGAAGACGATGAAGGGGGAGTTACCGCCCAGCTCGAAGGAGAGCTTCTTGAGGGTGGAGGAGGATTGGGCCATGAGGGTCTTGCCGACGCCGGTGGAGCCTGTGAAGGAGACCTTCTTGATGGTGGGGGAGGTGCAGATGGTCTTTCCGACGGCAGGAGTGTTGGTGGCGGCGGTGATGACGTTGACGACGCCTTTGGGGACGCCGGCGCGTTGGGCGAGCTCGGCGAGCGCGAGGGACGTGAAGGGTGTCTCGCTTGGGGCTTTGCAGACGACGGTGCAGCCGGCGGCGAGGGCGGGGCCGACTTTACGAGTGATCATGGCGGCGGGGAAGTTCCATCTGTAGTGTGTTAGTATTATCTAGTAGTCTAATAGATGGCCGGGTGGGAGAGCAAATACGGTGTAATCAGTCCGCAAACTCCAACCGGCTCCTTGAACGTCACGACCCTGTTCCCTGGCACACTGGCCGGGATGGTGTCGCCGTAGATGCGCGGCGCCTCCTCGCTGAACCACTCAAAGAAGTTGGCCGCGTAGGTCGCCTCGCCCCTTGCGTCTGCGAGCGGCTTTCCATTCTCCCACGTAATCAGAGTTGCGATATCCTCTTGGTTTTCGACCATTAGATCGTACCACTTGCGCAGCACCTTGGAGCGCTCGCGGCCTGTCCAGGTCTTGAAGGACTTGAAGGCTGTCGCGGCGGCTGCGATGGCAAGCTCAGTGTCAGCGCTGTCCATATCGGGGGCAGTGCCGATGACTATGCTGTTTGTTGGGTCTGGCGGGGTTGGTTAGCCGGTGCCTTGATGCTGGGGATGGATGGTGGGGGAGATATATACCATAGACGTCAAAGGTCTTGCCTGACTTCGCCTTCACCCACTCGCCGTCGACGAAGTTAACATCGAGCTTGAGCAGCGACGGGTCGGATAGCTGCAAACTGTCAGTCTCACCATTTCCCCGCACCGCTTGCCATAGCCGGGGCAACTCACCTTTGGGACATTATGGTTATTCATTGTGGAAGCACGTCTCGTCTGGAGAACTGGCAGTGTAGATCGTTGAAACTTTGACTTCCTAGCTACGCTTAGAGCAACAGAAGACGAATATTTAAAAAGAGAGCTGTTCATTGTGCATAGCCGTGGTTCCGTGATGACGACCCCGCACGGTAGATAGACAGCCACTAGCAGTTTCCACAACACGCCGCGTCGCTGGGCAGCGATAAAGAATCGGAGACGCGTAGATGAGGGTAGATAATTGGTTTATAAAGTGAAGAAGTGAAGCCAGCGTGGAATTGATATATATATGTCGTCGTTGATGTAAAAGTTCTTCGTGTATCTCCTTCCGATGGGCGCGCCGCGGCTCAGATGACGCAGTGTCAATCGGCGCCGAAATGCGGGGCAGGCTTATGTAACTCGCCCGACACGGAGAAAGACGGTGTGGGGAAAAAGGGGAGAAAGAGGAGAAATGTGGGAAATCCCCTCACCGATAATGCGATAACAAGCATTTTCTCCAATTATCACGAAATCGGGCTTGGCTCGAAGAGGAAGTTCTATCCTGGATGATAGCTGTACCAGAAGGGCTTGCCTCGAAAGAGAAGTTCTATCCTGCAATGATAGCTCTGGAATGGCAGCTTTATTTTGAATTAAATACAGGAATGGTATAGTTCTACCATAAGTCATGACTCTGAAATGGCGGGAGAAGACGGGGAGAAGAGGGAACGACCCTAAATCTATGAGGGGTTGATTATATCTGAAATTTGAAGCATATCTACTCTTACGGGAGTTATAACATTGACATGCACTGGTATTCTGCTCGTAACTTCACTACCGTAAATACCACGGTATATAATATCCATGAGCGGCAATCTGCAGCTTGACGACAACTGGTTTATTTTATATAAATAATTCTCAATAACATGACTCCTTATCCGCTTGAATGACCTCAAAACTCCAAAGCCACACCCCAAGGGCCAAAACAGCCGGCCCCAGAGAAGAAATAGGAAGAGGAGCTATATCGACTTCCATAACTTTTATTAACTTTTATTGGCTTTTATCAACTCCTTTATCGATGGCCCAGTCCTACCAACATCCTAAAACATCGAGTTAGCTCTGGATTTATCAAGTGCATTCATTCGAGCAGGCCTACACCGCACTAGGTAACATCCTCCAAGCCTCAACCATCTCTACGGACAGCACACCCCGCGACGACAACAGCCAACGATGCCATCACCACAGATGTCGCCGTGCGTGGAAAAAAACCGGTATTTAGCAGAGCACGCCTGGCAGCCTGAGCTTGCGCCGAAGTTGTCGATTTGGTAGCATGGCTCTAACGTGGGGTGCGCTGCGGGCGGCAATGCGCAGGCTGAGATGAAGAGAGCGGCGAGGACGAGGACGGATGGGGTGAGATGCATTGTGAATTGGTGGTTGGAAGTTGGGCTAGGTTGGTGGTATGAGAACTGGATCTGTGGTTTCGGATCTGGAATTGGGACTGGGTTACTGGTGAAGGATTCCTTCAACTTAACTCAGAGGTGGGCATAGTTCCTATTTCTATAAGAAGATCCATGTATCTGGAATTTGGAAGACGAAGCAAACACGGAGGGAAAGACATGCGTACAGGCCTTTCTGAAGTCTCATATTTGATGCTGGGGCGTTGGACAGGGTCATGAAGAAGTAACACAAGCGGCGATCATACAGTATGTTCTGCAGCTTCCCGTCCAGGCAGGCCCCGGAGATGCTGAGACCCAGATACCCTCGAATAACCAACATAGCTTTTTAGGTAGTTGGATGTCCCTATCTTCCTTCTACCTGGAACACAAAGTCAGCTGTGACTTCTCGAACGACATACACAGAACTAACCCACAATGCGCAACACGCCTACTTGCTATCCTTCATCTGCTCCTTGGGCAACACTTGCCAGGACAGCAGCTGTAGAGTTCATCGCACTTATCATAGAGCTTCTTGAAGTAGTGGTTGCTCTTGCATTGAGAGCAGCCGCGGACGGCCAGCCCGTAGTCGTCGATCTCATAGCATCCGCTCGGATCTGTGTACTGAGCCATTGAAGCGGAGAAAAAGAGGGCCGTTAGGCTGAGGAGGATCGTAATGAGATGCATGGCCTGTGAAGAAGCGACTTTGATGCTGCTGCGGGAATTGATTGTGATGGCATGGCTATTTGATTTCAAAATGTGAAAAATGGAGGCAAGAACGTTTTATTGAGTGCTTCCCAAATGGAAGACATATGTAACCCCTGGGAAAGTAAAGAAAAACAGCCGGAAATTAACTACCAATACAGGATCGTAGTGCCGTCGAAAAGTTTCACATCCTGACAGCTGAATATAAGACAGTTTCACGCTTAGGATTTCTACTCAGTGTTCCCCAAATAGTATTCGAATAGTATTCGGGGTTTGCCCGAATACTCGTAATCTGAGAGTATTCGGCGAATACTCGTACGAATACTCGCCGAATAGTATTTGAGTATTCGCCGAATACTATAGTATATAGTAATGAAATATGATAATTGTCTACTCTACTTTACTCCTCATCCTCGTCGCCCATAACCCCGCAATCCCGTAGGCAGAGTAGATATCGAAGAGTTGAAGGTAATAACCCGTTCCTTTTCTTTGTGACTATATCACCGCCGACACTAAATATACGCTCTGACGCTGCCGATGAGGCTGGAATTGCTAAATAGTCCCGTGCGATCCGTGATATAACTGGATACTGATACTGCTTTGCCTGCCAATACTTGAGGATATTAGTATTACGGTCGACCCCATTCTCTTTAAACCATCGTCGCCACTCAACTTCCTCGATAGAAGGCCCACGATGCTGATACATCTCGTCGTCAGAATCAAGTTCTCTTAGGATCGCCGGCTGCTCTATTTCAGTAGCAATAGTAGCTTCAATAGCAGCAACCTGTATATCGTTCTCACGGTCTTTATACCGGTTATAGCAAGCTGCAAACTGTGCTCTTGCTCTATCTCGTTTTATAGCGTCTATACTATCTGGCATATAAAATTCGTATATACTCAGGTTGAATCTCGGGTCGCAGATAGTAGCAATTGACGAGTGGCTTGAGCCTTGATTTGTTGTAAGGTTATAATAAGTATTAAGCTTATTATATGCTGCTTCACAAGCTGCGCTAATTGTAGCTATTGTCAATGGAGCGTTTTGCATCGCCTTAAGCTTATTTAAAAGCCGTAGATAGTGTGGAATACAGACGTTTAACGTTGGATAACTATTAGCTTAAACTTGCTCTGCTGGTTTGACGAATATCTTAAAGAACGCCCTTAGTCCGTGTAACACTTGCCATTCTATCAACGTAATAATAATATTACGCATACTTAAATCCATCGTTTGCGAAGCACATAAAGCATTAATCGGCTGCTCAAGCTTCAAAGCGTTCTCGAGCATATGATATGTTGAGTTCCATCGTACAGGCATGTCGAGGGACATTGAAACCACCTGAATACCCATAGCAGATGCTTGTACTTTCAATGCATCTTTCCACGCTCGACGGTTCCGAAAGACATAGATATGCCGGCGTAGTTTTATAAGAACTGTTGCCACTTCTCGATCAATAAACAAAGCCTCGAGTATAAGCTAAGCCTTGCTCAAGCCTATATAATTCTGTTTGTTCTGATGGTACAGCTTTTAACATAGTTAAAGCTGCTTAAACTACAAGGTTTATAATATGTGCCATGCATCGGACGTCGCCTTCCTTTACTGTAAAGCTCCATGGTTGCTGTATAGAAACAACACTTGTGCATGCCCCTATTTCAAACTCTGCGAGTATTGCTGTATTGTTTGATGCGTTATCTCTAGTAACAGTAAAGACTCCATGTGTAATACCAAAGTCATCAGTAACAGCTTAGAGCTGCTCTGCAAGATATTCACCGGAATGAATAGGCTCCTTTAGATGTACGATATCAAGAACACAGTGCCGGTGAACCCATTCGTTATTTATCTAATGGACAGTTATTACAGCGTGCTCTGCACCATTCATTGCAGACCATGTATTAGTTGTAAGTGATAACCATCCGCCCTTTGCTACATGAGCCTGGAGTTCGATTTGTAGCTTCATACAGTGGTTGCAGAATGTCTTGTGTAAATCGCGCATTAAGGAGCTCGTTGATATAGCTAACGTCGATGGACTAAGCTGGTGAATAAGCTGACGAAACGAAGGCCGATCAACTAGACTCATTGGTAAGTTATTAGATACAATAAATGTAAGTAATAACTCTATATCGAGAGGTAGGAACTGAGCTAGATCCTCCTACTCGAGGAGTAAAGAATGCTTGGGTGTTTCGGGCAGTTCTCATATTTAGAGCGCCCTGCGAATCCTGTGAACTCTGACTCTGTGAACTCTGAGCACGCTGTGGCAATAAAGATCCTGGTTTTATAGTTTCGTATAATAAAGGATGCATGCTCTCAACATGCCTCCATAAATTACTTGTGATATTCCATGTCAAAAGCTTCGGCTTTGGCCTATAATTACAGCCATCTTGCATGCAGACAATCTTTATTGTTGCAGGGCTAGTGCTTAACAATGTTCTACTAAATACATTCTTTAAGAACAACGGTGACTGAGTATTTGGGAGTTGTGGTTGTATTTGTAGTAATGGTAGAGCTATCAACGGCGAAGACTCTAATGGAAAAAGGGGTGGTAGGCGCTGTATATCCTCATCTTCGTCACTTGAAATCGCTGATAGCTCGGAGTCGCTCATTCTGGTGGAAATATCAAGTAATATAGTATCTACAGATCTATTTCTGCGGATCTATCTATGAGGGCGGGGTAAAATCTTCGTAGCTTGGCATCTTGGCGCCAAGGACTCGAGGGCCCGAATACTATTCGAGATCTGGGCAAATACTCGCCGAATACTCCAAATATGGCCCGAATACTGCTCATCGCCGAATACTATTCGAAAACCACAAATACTCTTACTATTTTGGGGAACACTGTTTCTACTCAATCGACGGCATCTGTGCATTCTGAACGGACAAATAAGATCGAAGTTACGGAAATCATGCACCAATCCCACATCAATATCTTTGCCACAAACCCAACCCCCGAGATCTAAGACTTAGAGCCCCTGGATAGAACAACCGCGTGAACTGACGATGCAGAGAACCCAAGGCGAGACGATATGGATACAGCTCACTTTCCACAAACAGAAACGACAGAGAAAACAATCCGAACGCCCTATTACTTCCGGAAGAATAATCATTGTCGATATTGGTACCCTTGTTAGTATCTAAGTTAAATCACTACCCATCATGGCACTGCGTGCAGTTGTAGATCCCCGACCTAGAGTTGGCATTATGTGATCACAGAGACGGAGGGGGCTATGTCCCCGAAAAGAACCGTGCTGAAGTACATGTTGGCGAGCCGTGGGATAGCGATTTGGAGGGCGGCGGAGGAGGCTGGACTTGGTTTATGATAGACAACACTTGGATAGGATCCTAGAAGCCTATGCTTCGAGAATATGGAAGCATAAGGGTGTATGAAAGTTGTTCTATCTTGCCAGATATTGCTAAACCCCAGGAAATAAGACGCAAGGGAAACCCAGGTATTGGTATTATCCACAGATTTCGAAAAAATGATCCGAGAAAGAGCTGGATCAAGACACTTCCATTGGTAGGCGATTCGATCAACTAACTACTTTTTGAGGGTCTATATAGAGATGTAGCGCCGAGACTGTATCAATTTCATACTATCACATTCTTCTTAGAGCTAGGCCTCGAGACCTTGAAACTTGAACACTGTAACCGTGTCTGCCGATGCCCTACATCACCACATTAGTTCTAAGCTGAGGGCGGGATAATATAGACCCTAACTCACATTATAGCAGAGTACTTCTACTTTCTGCAGCAGAATCCGGTGCAGCACTGAATCCCCAAATCGCAGGTACTTTGGGAGAGCCTGAACTCGTTGAAGCCGTCACGACACTGGTGGCAGCCGTGGAGTAGCGATCCGAAACTGTCAATAGGATAGCACGACTCTCCGGCTGCAGAGGATGAGATTAACAGGGCTGTAAGAGTGAGGAGAGGGGCGAATAGACGCATTATGGGTTAAGTTGATGATGAGGTAGTCGAGTGTGTTTATTATGACAGTGTGGTTTGTGACTGGACCTGGATCGCTGATGGGAAATTGCTATATGAGAACTTAGACGGAAGATAGCGGATATATATATACTTCCGGCTTCATAAATTTCAGTTTTAAAGTCCAATATTGTACGTCCTAGCTTAAATCTCTCTGTATCTCAAATGCAAGGGGTATGGAAGGTATGCGGCGTACATATGAGCCCTTCCTTGCTTCGTTGTCTGAGATCTGGGGTTGTCTAGCAAGTAAAATGTATGAGAACCCCAAGCGTGAATGTCGATCCAGTATCACGGCATCAACGGCTAAATTATATACCATCCAGCAGGACCGTTATATGTCATACATTCTCATCCCTTACATACGACTCTTAAATCATTTTATTTCAGGTAAGGGACTCCTAGTAACATGATATCCGCATGACCCCATAACTCCACCTGATACATGGAAGCTGTCATATCCTTCGAACAAAATAGAGTATGGTCCGAGAAAAAATGCGGGCCCATATCTGACGCATCTCGCCGCATCCAGAAAGAAAGTGATGAAACGTTCGGAAAGCGCTTTTTGTCGACACAGCTACCGATGCCCTACACATTGTCAGAATTTTCTAATACGCCCCTTCAACTTCCACAAACTTACAGTGGTCCATTTATTACCTCCCTACTGTGTTTTCTCCAGGCAGCAAATCCCACGGCAGCACGATTTCCCGATATCACATACCACCCCCTTCTCTGTGCCCGTCTCTACGAACTCAAATTGGTAGTTATTTTTGCAGCGAATACAGCCGTGGTCTTTCACCCCAAAGTTATTGTGGGTGTAGCAGGTGCGCGCCGAGACGGTAGCAACCAAGGCAGCAATGCTGAATAGAAGAGTTTGGAGATGCATGATTGGATGTGGCGATATGAATAGATAGGTAGAGGAGTGATGCGTGGGTCTTTGGTGTCAGGACTGGATCGATCTTTGTGATGATGAATATCTTGAAGGAGGGGAGGGGAGCTCTTTACTTATTTTCAAGCTGGAAATCTGGCCTCCGGGCGGGGAGAAACACGTTCCTGCAGAAGACTTGAAAAGTCTCACTTTCCTGAGCGGGGGAGATATGACAGCCTCACTGGCGACGGCGAGACCACAAGACCCGATGCAACACGGCAACAGCATAGCCTATTGGGTCTGTCAAAAGGTATCGGTTTACATAACGGGATGGGTTATTGAATCTCGATATGGTATTGTGCGGCAACGGGGCGCGACATAATTTCCTCGAATTGCTCGGCGACGGGTGTGCGACATAATCTCCTCAAATCTCTCGGCGACGAGGTGTGCGACCTAATTTCCCCAAGCGTGGCCTGGGGAAGGCCGGGAGACGATCAAACATATAACAGCTGCTGATTCCGAGGAGGTCAAGGCGCGTACGGCAGGTTCTCTTGTTGGTAGACTGAATTCTGCTGGTAACTTGTCATGTTAGCCTGGAGTTCAAAAACGGGAACAGAAGTAACTCAATGCGTAACACTGTGCGCCTGCCATCCGACTATAATTCTGGGTGCAGCCGTGGTGATCATAATCACAGAAATCAATAATGAGATATAAATGTGTAACTAGGTTGGAGGCAAGAGCACTGTTCAGGTAATCCGTACTGAGAGATTTGATAATGCTGATCGGCTGTCGAAGCAGAAAGGTGATTCCAAAACAAACTGTCTTGGGCCGTGGGTGGGAGATCCTTGAAGGCTGTCCGAGCTGGCTTGTGGTTGATACTGAGAATGGAAGTTGCGATGCTGAGGTAAACACCTGCATTGTGAACAATGCCGGTCAAAAGCATCTACGGATAACCAACTCTTTCCATGTTCTATAAAGGATTAAAGAAACACACAAAGCCAATATTAAATCTCAAATACTGAATCTCAATGAATAAAATCCACATTAAAAACTTCATGGGGTGAAAGAGCGCCTTGGTTGTTGGGGCGGCAGACTGGTATAAATCCTTAACGGCAGGATCAAACAACTAGTAAATAAGTTGACAAAGATAAAAAAAAAAATATGTATGGAGGTGGACCGGATTTGAACCGATGATCTCGTGGTCTGGTGTCATCTTGCGATGTCCTCAACTCGTTTGATCTCTCCTGACTCAATGATAGCTGCCCTGATTCAATAACAACTGGATAGCTTGCAAGACCGAGAGAATTGACTGAACTAGACTCCGTAGCCAGCCTCGCAAGACTTACAACGCTCTAAACTTGGAGTAGCGGGAATGTAACCCATTTACCCAGACGAACCCAGTGTTGTGGCCACACCTTCGAGTTACTGATAGGATGAAGAATCAGGACCGCTACCATTGTGCCAAACCACCCCAAATTATTTTTGGGAGGTGATGGCTAATCCTGGGTTATAACCTTTCGGCATATTCGGCGGGTGCTGGGGATTACATTCAACTGTGGATTTGCTGGGTATAAGGGGATAAGGGGACAGAGGAGAACAAAGAGAACGATTACTGGCAACCTTCAAGCAAAATTGTAGCAAGGTATTGGAAATAAGGGATTGTTCGATGTGGAATTATGTTGCACCTTTCAAGCGTCTCCAAAACCCCCATTTCTAACGCTCCTTCCTTCTGGAGACGCAGAAAGGGCCAATTAGTCAAGAATAGCCCTCCACCCCTTCCTCCTCACGAACCCAACGATACCCGCATCTCTCATCACATGCTCTGCTTTCATCCCCGTCACCACGCTCCTCTCTTCCTCCACGCCCCTAACATAAAATGGCTCGAACCCTTCCAACGCACCTCCCTCGCCCTTCCTCCTCTCCCAAACCCCATCCCTATCGGCCTTGCAGAACCCCGATCCTTCTCTATCAAGGCACAGAAACCATTTCCGTTGATACAGTGACCCAATCGTGTTCTCTGCTCCCGGATACGCATTCACGCGCCGCACCTCCCTCTTCTCAACCTCCTTCCTCTTCCATTCCAGTGCCCATTCCGCAGCCACAGCATCCGCTACAGGTATAGCCGCATCACACTCCTCCCCTTCCGAGGATGTCTCCATAACTTTCACAACCCGCCTCTTCTTCTTCCTCACTGCGCCCCGTGGCTCACGTAGATGCTGCGAACCAGGCGCAACGAACATATCCAGCGTGTACCCTTCTGGCAACCTCGCGCCATGCAATCTAATCCTTATCTTCCTCCGCCTAAACGCTTCCACAAGCTTCGAATTTTCGGACACCCCCTCCACCCCACCCCGCTCTTCTTCCCCCCTTTCTCCTTTTTCTACGTCCCCCAAACCGGACGACTGTGACCCCTCCGCTGACCCCGGATCCCTCTCCGGCCTATCCCCCTTACGGCGCGACAGCACCTCATAAACCCCTCCATCCCACACCAACATTGAACCACCTCCTTTCGAACCCCCCTCCACTAAATGACTATCCACGGTATGCACTCTCGTCTCTGTCGCGAGACGCAACCGGCGCTTGCTATTAGGGTCCCCTGGCACTCCGAATGGGATGGCCCAGCTGAGGCTGCTGGTGGCGGAGAACTGGAGGCGGAGGTCATAGTGGAGGCCTGCGATGGGGTGGTCATGCTGGTGGATTACGAAGAGGTGACCGCGAGATGTGAGATTGCGCCTGTGGAGGTTGTGGAAGGCGGCGAGGGGAAGCGGGGGAGGGAGTTGCGTGAGATAGGGGGGGTTTTGGAAGTTGCAGAGGTGGTTGTGTTTGGTGCGTTTGGTGGCGGGTGGGGAGGAGTCTTCTTGGGAGCTGCGTGGACGCTGCCTGTGGCTGGCTCTATTTTGCTGGCTGGGTTCTCTTCGACTGGATCTCGGTGGTGATATACGAGTCAGTAGAGAATTTGGACGGCCAATATTTAGGTTTTGCTGAGAGTCCGTTATGAGAAAAGTAGCTTCTGATACGAAATTTGAGGGTAATCTGGATGATATATTAACAATAAAAGACATATAAAAGGCCTGATTCTTCCCACTCTGCGGCCAGTTGATGCCGTTTTGGAGCCTTGTTCCTAGACGGCATGGCGGCTCGTTGGTCATCCATGGAGCTAGAGGGTTCTCAGATCTGTGATGGATGGTGGGTTTAACTCCCTGGGCTGGACATCATGGATGAACACACATTGTCCCAAATATGAATCGTGGTCGTGGTCTGCTACACCCGTGACCTCGACGAAATTTGATGGTCAACGTTCGGGCCGGTAGCGACGATGATTATCACCCGTCGAGACTAGCTAAAATATACCCACCGACTAGCATAGCCAATCCACATTTTAAAATACACTTATTTGAGGGGATATATACATCTAAATCTATCCTACAAAATTCCTACACGTAATTCGTACACATATTTATCTCGCCTTCTTCAACTCTCCCTCCTGCGCACTAAACTACTCCCCTCCTCCTTCTCATCGTACGGCTTAGTGGGGCTCCTCCGGATTATGGTCTTCTTCTGCCCCGAAGGGGTAGGTTTGTACAGAACGCTCTTCCTCTCATTTGGATCCACCTCCGGCGCAAACTCGCTCCAGAAGCTCTTCTTCTTGCGCTCCTTCCCAGCGTCCTTCGCACCCAGCTCTCCGGCCTCCTCTACATCCTCTCCCTTCTGTACACCCTGGCCGCCCTCCCCAGGGTATTTCTTCCCTCCCTCAGCCCACTCCTTATCCTCCACAATCTTAACAATGCGAATATTATGCTTCCCCCTCCTTAACACGAGCATCTCGTCACCAACAAGGAACTTCTTCGTATCCGCAATGAGCCAGTTCTTGATCTGCGTGAACTTCAGCTCCGCCTCATCCATCGCTTGTTTCTTCTGACTCGACGGGCCGCTGATATACAAGCTCCCGTTAGACACAAGTCTGTGCCCCTCGGACGCCGACTCCGCCAACCCGGCCGCGTACACGATCTTGCCGATTGACTTGGTAAGCACGGAGCGCGGGAGTGTGATGTTGATGCTGGGCGCATTGTTAAGGGTTATGGGCGTGGGACCTTTCTTATCCGATTCCGCTGCGGCGTTATCCTTAGGTGTCTCCATCAGACTTGACAACGAGGGCTTCCCGAATAACAGGCGGTGATTCGCCTCCGCAGCCTTAGCCTCCGCGGGCCCGTGGATGAGCTCAACAAAGTTCCGCGCGAGCACGTGCTGTGCCTTTCGCTCATGCGGCGCCAGGTTGTGCTCCTCGACCAAAGCGTCGATCTCGGGTGAGGGAAGGAATGTGAAGTAGCGGAGGTAGCGCGGCATGTCGGCGTCGGACTGGCGCATCCAGAAGCCGTACAGCTCGAAGGTGCTGGTGAGCTCCTTGTCAAGCCAGACGGCGTTTCCGGCTGACTTGCCAAATTTATCACCGGCGGCCGTGGTTAGGAGGGGAACAGTGAAGCCAAATGGTTGAGCGATGTCGGCATCTTTGCCTTGGCGCACATCGGGATCGGGGTGATTTGAGGAGATGTATTTTACGGCGTTGAGGCCCGCAACAATGTTGCCGTACTGATCCGCACCACCGATTTGCATTTGGATGTCTTTAGTGTTGTACATGTGCCACCAGTCCCAGGCCTGAAGCACTGGGTAGGAGAACTCGGCATATGACATGCCGTCACCCTTGCTGAGCTTGTTCTTAACAGTGTCCCTCGCAAGCATCGTGCCTAACCGCATGCCAGGGCCAATGATCTGTAGAAGCTCAATGACCGTGAGTTTATTTGTCCAGGTGTTGTTGTTGACCAGTTCCCGATGCCATGCCCACTCCCAGTGGTAACCGAACTTGCGGCCGTACTCCTCCACATTGACCCAGAGCTTCTTCAGCTGGTAGTGCATATTGACCATATTTGCCGTGCGGACAGCGCTGTGTTCTTTCGTGCGAGTTGTAAGACGGCCTGTCGGGTCGCCAATCTTCGCCGTGGCGCCGCCGAGAAGGGACACGCTGTGGTATCCGTGGAGGTACATCCAGAACAGAGACATGAGCGGGAGGAGGTGGCCGACATGGAGGGAGGATGCAGTCGGGTCAATTCCTACGTATGCTCCAACGCGTTTATCTATCATCAGGTTGTCGATGGTATCCCGGTTACTATGACTCCTGTCAGCAATCGCTCCGTGGCGGATGGATCGATTAAGGGGGGAAGTTACCCCGTGGTTTGATGGACCAGCCCTCGCTCTTCTAATATGCTCAGCATAGACTTTTGATTCCCTGCTCGAATCTCCTTTGCCCTTTCCGCCCAGGCCTTTTCCGCATCGGCAACCTTCGCAAGGTACTTCATGCCAATATATCGCCGACCCGTCGCGCCTTGCAGTGTCGTCGACCGAGCAGCCGTCCTGCCGCATTGGCAGAGTCTGTGCTGGGACGCACTTCGAAGAAGGGAAGAGGAGGCCATGATGGCTGGTGATGAGCGTGTAAAGGCCAGTCCTACGGCGCAACTGGCATATTAATTGTACTGAGTCTTTCACAAGACAACGACGGAGGTCTGTAAGGCTGAGGACAAGGCTGTTGAAAATTAGCTATATTAGTACGGGACAGTACAGCGACCAAGTGCGTTTCAATGACGGTATCACGTGATAATTGATTTGGAGAATTGTGGAGAACAAGTACTTGCGATAACAGGGGTACATTAGTGCCCCGCACCCTTCGTAGAGGACCATCAAGTACCCCTCAGAACGGTGGTACTTCCTCACTTCTCAACGCTCATTGATATTATGGACTGGTTTAAATATCATTTTTGATGTCCATAGCTGGGCAAATATAAAGAAACCATGATCATTCTCGAGTATGAGGGCATAATTATGATGTGAGGATCCCACAATTCGATAATTCCGTGTCAACCCCCACATGTCGTCCGTCATTCTTGGACCCTAGCCTCAAACGGGAAATATATAGGCTCCGTATGGTGCATCTACCAGGCTCAGAAGACGGAACATCTCACGCCGCAAATCCATATCGGCGGCATGAAGCTGTCTTAACAGGTAAGTATTTGCTCCTTTGCCTTTTCCATATCCTTTTCCCTCCCCAAGTAATTCATTTTTAATCCAATATATTTATATTTACTGAGCGGTATCATGGAGGTATTTCAGGCCCAGTACATCCCCGATCAGGAGGATCCGAAACCGGAACATCTGTTCGCTGGTATGACCACCAAGGCGTTGATTTCGTCTTGGCCGCCCGTGGGTCAGGTGACGGAGACGTTGAATGGGAAAATCTCCTTCGCGGTCCTCCTGGAAACTGATGAAGGAGGCGTTTCTGCAGCTTGGGGGGTTGCGGTTTGGTACTCATCAGGCGACTCATGGAAGGAGATCCTTTTGGCAAAGGAGGACGCTCTCGACAAACCAAAATCAGTAGAGGGCCGCTTCCATTCGTACTTCACTGGGTCACTAGACACCACATCCACCCTTACCTTCACAATTAAGTTTAAAAAGGCCGGAGAGGAGACATGGAGGTGGGTTAAGGAGCATCAGGGCATTGGTGACGGTGTTGTGCTGTGGAAAGGCCAAGCTGTACCAACTGCACCAGTGGAAGACTTCGGAGAGCTCGTTGAGGACCTGAATTCTGAGTTCAAGGTCCAGAAGGTAAGGAGCCAATCCCCGGGCACCGAGTTGTGGAGCGTGGAGGCCCCAGTCGCCCCAGCTGAAGGAGAGAAATCGACTTTCACGAGCACTAAGATAGGGAAACCATGGTCAGGGGATTTTGTGCGGTGGTTTGCCCTTATAAGGACTTGGACTGCATGGTTGGCTCCTCGGCAAGGCTCCAGTTTTGAGCTTGACAAGGAGGCCATAGTCTGTTCCTTCCTAGAGCGGAGAGGTGGAAGGCATTTGGTATTTTTGGCTGTCAGCGGGATAGATGATGTATCCGCCCTTTTCAGGAGCGATGCCACAGGAAATATTACACTGGAAGCCCGAAACGATGGCCCCAAAGCAGGCATTGCTCGGATTATTGTGGCTCTTGGGAATGACTTTGAATCCGCCAATGCTGCAGCGATGTACCATGCTCGAGACCTCGTCCAAGATCTATCCCTGGCTACAAGTGAGGAAAAGCAGGAGTTAATGGCGCTAAAAGACGACGTCAAGCCGCAATGGATGGAGAACTGGTTTGATGGATTGACATACTGCACATGGAACGGCCTTGGCCAGAACCTCACCGAAGAGAAGATATATAACGCCGTCGACACCTTGGCAGCGAACAATATTAATATTTCCAACCTCATCATTGATGATAACTGGCAGTCGGTTGAGACCCCGGCTGGATCAGAAAACCAGTTCCAACAGAGATGGCTCGAATTCGAAGCGAACACCACCGGATTCCCAAAGGGTCTCAAACAAACCATCACGAACATTCGCTCGAAGCATCCTAACATACAGCACATCGCGGTTTGGCATTCCTTGATCGGCTACTGGGCTGGGATCTCTCCCAACGGGAAGATCGCACGGGACTACAAAACCGTTGAGGTCGAGCGCGAAGATTCTCTGCCCGCGAACCTACCTATGGGCGGGAAAATGACCCTCGTTGCTGCATCCGATGTTGGGAAATTTTACAATGACTTCTACAACTTCCTGACCGACTGCGGCATCGATGCCGTCAAGACAGACTCCCAGTATCTGCTCGACACCATCACTTCGGCTTCCGCCCGCGCAAGCCTAACCCACGCTTACCTCGATGCCTGGTCGATAGCCGGCCTGCGGCACTTCAGCGTGAAAGCCATCTCGTGCATGTCGCAAACACCCAACATAATCTTCCACTCGCAGCTCCCCTCCAACCGACCCCCCATCCTTGTACGCAACAGCGACGATTTCTTCCCCGAGATCGAGAGCAGCCACGCCTGGCACGTCTTCACAAATGCCTCCAACGCCCTCCTCACCCAGCACCTCAACGTCGTCCCGGACTTCGACATGTTCATGACCGTCCACGAGTACTCTGCCTTCCACGCCGCTGCGCGCTGCGTCTCTGGCGGGCCCGTTTACATCACCGACGTCCCAGGCGAGCACAACATGCCCCTCATCAACCAGATGACAGGCCCCACGCCCGCCGGAAAATCCGTCATCTTCCGCCCCTCAACCTTTGGCAAGACCCGAGACCCTTACCAAGGCTACCAGGACCCCGTCCTCCTCAAGATCTCCACCTACCACGGCGCCGCTGTCACGGGAACCGGCATGCTTGGCCTCTTCAACACCACCTCGCGCCCGGTCAGCGAGCTCCTCCACATCTCACTCTTCCCTGGTGTCGTTGAGGCCCAGCTCTACGTCGTCCGCTCGCACGTATCGGGACTCGTCACGCCGCCGTTGCAGGTCATCGACTACCGCCCCGAGAGCCTCATATACGCATCCCTTGACGTCCGTGGCTACGATATTCTCTCCGCCTTCCCGCTGCGGGGGTTCGTGAGGCCGTCGGCCAAGGAGGACACACTGTGGGTGGCGAGTCTGGGGCTGTTGGGGAAGATGAGCGGGGCTGCCGCGGTGGTGTCATCTGAGATGACGCTCCTTGAGACTGGACGAATTGAGATTGTGTCGTCGCTGAAGGCGCTGGGGGTATGGGGTACGTATATTTCTTTCTTTATCTCTTCCTTAGATGCATGCTGCGCTTTTAGAAAATCTGCACCATTCTGCTGTACCCCCTTTTACCTGCCCACCAGCCCATACAACATGCAGTTCCAAAACTAACACCTACTAGGAGTATACCTTTCCAACCTCCCCTCTCTCCAACCCTCTCTCGAATCAAGCATCCTCGTCACCATCCTCGGACAGGTAATCCCATTCGCCGCCATCAGCATTAGCTCGCATAGTCCGAACGTCCTCGAGATCGACATCCAGCGCGCATGGACCGAGCTCGGCCTCAAGGCAGGCTACAGAAATGAGGTGCAGATTAGGCTCTCGATCCTACCATGAGGGTGCCGGGTATATGAGCTTGTAAGTGAAGAGGGGTTACCGAGTCGCAAAAGTGATAGAATATAGCTTGATGGAGATTAAATAGAAAGTCAGACTAGACGACACAATTTAGGGCCTCATCTATCACAAACCCAATGACCCCTAATTATTATGTCGTTATCAGCAACTCTACGCCTCACAACATCATCAACCTTGTAGTTCTACCGCACCGTAATTTGAACTACGATTTAAATCGCAATTGACAACGGCATTCATAGCTACTCATCTACTTGTTTGTCCCTTCTTGCTGGCATGATTTAAATGTCGCCCTTCGTGTTTTGCATTTTTTATCATCACCTTGCTCTTTAATTTCTTGGCCAGACAGCTTGAACCTGGTTCTTCAATGCAATGAACATCCTTAAAACGAGCTCTGGAATGTGAATCGTGCTTGAGAGATACGTAGCAAAAGGGATGCGGACATTCCGATTCCGCATAAGTAGTAAGATGCGTATCAAAGCCCATCACCTCCGCTGATCTCTATTTCCTTGCGTTTAATTTCCTTTCCCTGGGTATTTTGCGGAGGGGGATGGACAGTAATCTGCGTTTCTGAGTTGGTTAACTAGAAGGAAGATGGCGGGTTTATGCATGTTGGGGGTGAAGATGCGGCGGGGAATATTTAAGATAGATACTCCTAAATCTGCTCTATTTCTATTCTTGTTTGCTGCTGATGCTCCGTTTTAAAGCGTTATACTCGACCTAAACCTCTATGGCCCATGCCTCTGAGGTTCGGGACCAAAATAATACAAAACGTAAGAAAGTATAAACCCTGCAAATAGAAAAAAACAAATTGAACCAAAAGCTAACGCCCCATCCATTTTCTCCTTGTTATACTCTATCAATGTTTGAAAGAAAAAAAGGATGCTCAAAACGAGCAATCCATACATAATTGACACTTTACCACACATTTATTAGTTACTTCCATAAAGTTCTCAAAGTATATTAGAGCGCAAATGACATGTAGAGGAGTGAACAAATAATAAAATAAAAACAATGCATGACTCTGAACTTACAGCCAGGCGTTGCCCCGAAGATATCCTTCTGAGATTTCTCCGCAATCCCTCTGCTGCCCAAGTTACCGCTGGGGCTAGTTCGTGATGTTCTCAACTCCTTCCTCGCATAACCATAGAGCAAGGTCCCGGCTTCAGCACCGAATATCGAGCGAAAAGTAGCAACATCATAGTATGTGAGTTCCGAGCCTCGACCATACTGCCATTTCGCCGCTATCTCGTGTGCCCGTTCCAATGAGACGTCGTGGAAATTGGAGAGAACTCTGGCAAAATAGTCGCGGACCTCTAAAGGGGTCGCGTCACGGGAGGGCGGAGATAGTGTCTGTGAGAAGGACATTATGGACAGCTCTGGCGAGATTTGATGTTTGTTCGCACTGGGGTTTTATTTGAAAGACTGAAGGAGTTGGGGGTAAGACGAAAACCCTATTATATTATTTGAATGGAAGGCGGTATTTAAGCTGGTTATAGGGCCGAGCGTTTACAAGGATGGATGCGGGTATATTGTGCGACGCCGGGGTGGTACCTTCGCACCACGAAGCTTGTCCGTTACAAGCCATTGGTCCGTCAGCAACAACAAACAGCCAGAAGTTCCCATTCATCGAAGCTGTACATAATCTGCTTTCCACCTTACGAGACAAATTATTGGTACTTTGAATTCAATTGCTTCTAAATTTGTGAATGCATTGAAAATTCCAGTATTTTTGTTTCAGGCATGTTGGGTGACCACTCCTGAACAGTCCCGACTACTCTGAAATTTATGATCACGTCGTCACCATCGCACTTGATAGCGGAGGGCGTTAATTCGAAGTATAATAGAGTCCCTTAACCTGCAGTACTACCACGAGCTATTTGTGCTTTTCAAACCCATATAACACTTTGATTTTGGTTTCTGAGCTTCACCACGATGCATGATGATCGACCTTCTTCAATAACTCGACTGCAAGATGGGCAGCGAGGAAAGAACGTGGCTAGAACGATGGATGCCAGCTCAGATACCGACACGCCTAGTCCCGAGCCTCACTCAGCAGACGACGGCCCCGAGGGTCATTCAATAGACAACAGCACCTCCCACCAAGGCGCCGTGAGCACCGACAACCCCACCCGGCCTCCTCCTTCCATCCCCCTCCAGCGCTCTGTCTATATTGTCTTCCTGACCCTGCTCTACGGCGCTGCAGCCCTCTACGCCTGGGTCACCATCTGCATCTTGACTTCCCGTCCCATCGGCGGCATCAGCTACGGCTTCGACAACCTGGAATACATTTTGCAGCACCGAGATATCAACTATACCGTCCCTGAGTACCTTGACGCCTTCTTCGCCCGGAGCGAGCGCTATCTCAGAGTGGCAAGGATTGTCCAGTCGCTGGTGTCAGTGCTTACTATCCCCTTGACTTCGGCGGTGTGCTCACAGGCTGCTGTGGTGTATATCCAGCGGCGGCGAGGCGGTACCAGGCTCACGCTTAGACAGAGCATGGCGTTGGCGGATCGGGGGTGGACAGATCTGGGGATTATAGGGGATCTAATGTGGAGGGGGTGGAATAGGTATAGGTCGTCGCTGCTTCTGTTTGCGTTGGCTCTGCATTTCCTAGGTGGTGCTGTGTCACCGATACAGCAACTCCTCCTTTCGTTCCAGACGATTAAGCGGCCCACGTTCCCTGTCCACCTCACCCAGATCACGGACTTCAGCGGCCATTTATCCTCCGCTGGAGAAACCTAAGGCAATGACGGCTTCGATGCCGTGAGGCTGCGAGCCATTCTGACATTGACGGTTAATAATGCGGTTCAGCCGCGACTCTGGTCCTCGAGCAGTGACTTGGTTTCCATTGACGATATTGCTGGCGCCGGAGGCATGTATTCATCAGTCGAGACGAAATCCCAAAACACCCTCATTGATATGAGCACCATAACTGACCCCTTTTGGGCCGAACTCCTCTCCGGTATCAACACGGGCTTACTGCAACAGTTTGCCCCGCGCGTCAACTCGACAGCGACGTGGGAGGAAAACTCGGCTGCTGTGCTACCAGACGACTGCAACGAGGCGTCCGACGCCTTCTATCTCCGCTATGAATACGATGACGTGTTTCAATACAGCGTGGAGATATGCTTACCAGGTAACATGTCACAGTCGCCGTGGAGGAACCAGAACTCGCGACAAGACATTACGGAGGAGTTGTATCTCAAGATGAACTTTTCGGGAAACTACGACTACTCTGGGTGGATATCGCATCAAGGCGCCCAGCCAGGAACATACTCAAACAAACTGACGCTTCGCACTACGACGGGCTACTTTGAACTACCCAACTACATGAATGGCCAAGTCCCCGGGCCCTTACTAGATGAACTCCCGTCTGCCAGTAGCCTGCCAAGTTTAAGAGCTCGCGATCTAGACAACAATACAGAATGGACCACGCTCAACGCGACCGGCAACATAAGAAACGTCGCTAACAAAGGCCGCCTCCTCAACATCGCTATGGCCCTCTTCGGCGAAGGTTCCTTCGTCGACATCCAACGCACATCCCTAGCCGCCTACGCCACCTCTGGCATCCTATACGGCGGCTGCATCTCCCTCGTCCCCTTCATCTCCCTCCTCAAATCATCCTTCCAGGATATCTTTGCGGAGGACTTCAATCCCTGCCTCTCAGACTTCTACCTGTCCGACGCTAGAAACCCTGATAAAAGCCAAGACAACGATCTCACACTGCACGCCCTCGTCGCATCCTACTTCTATCTCGTCACCGACAACGTGCGCCCCAAACGCGTACCAAATGCCTTTTCCTCTGCCGACTTCCTCGCCACCGATGTGTTTATGACCAATAACATCCACTCCCAGAATATCAGCGTCCAATACGCCATGGGCGCTGACATATCAATCCCGCACATCTCGCGCGCGGGCATCATTTTCGTCTCCGCGCTCCTCGCGATCGACCTAGCCTGTCTTTTAGGATTGGCGCTGTACAGTGCGTCGATCCCGCGGTGGACAGGGACGCTTGATTCCCTCGCCATGATGCGAATCGGGGCGTCGATCGCGGATACGACGCCGTTAAAAGCTGCGAGGCATGTTAAGCGCGTTAAGGCGCTTGATGGGAGGCCGGGGTGGGTTGTGGATGGGGCGGGAGGAGAGGTGGGGGAGTTGTGTTTGGGGGGGGGGAGGGCGCTGCGAGGGGGGAGAAGGTATGAGTGTTATGATAGTGAGGTTGTGGCGGAGGCGACGGGGAGGAGGAAGGCGACGGGGTTAGTTAGATCGGGGGTGTATGCTTTGGCGACGCGTGGGGAGGAGTCGTGCTCCTGATGACGTGTTTAAAGGTTGTTGGGAGGGAGATTCCACATCTTAACCTTGTTCGGTATTAAAGATACTGCCAGCTACGAACTTACCTTCGTTGTAGCCTGGCATATAACCCGAGTTCGAGGCTGGCGGTACTCAGGGAGTGTCTTTGTTTCTAAGACGGTAGAACACCCCCTCAAGTGATATAAGAGAGTGCCACCTTCGCGGCGCGAGACAATAGAAGTATAGTTCTTGGGACTCCATACTAGGAACTCGGGGCTTTCATCACTGTTCATCTGGTCATCAGAGGTGGACCATAGTTGACGGCTAAGATCCCCCGGCTGAGTCGTTGGGTTGACAAGTGTATGACAGTCGCCATCTGCATCAAAACAACCGCAACTGCCTAGGAATATATCTTTTGTGGTGACCTTTTTTTATAAAGAGCCCACTCGTAAGTCTGTCATCTCCCGCCCCATGGAATCCGCTAGTATAAAGGAGTGATGAATTTTCGTAAGATTAAATTCAAACTGATGAACTCTAATTATTAAACTTCTGGTGACTATCATCGTATGGTAGGGAGTTGTCTTCCTATGCTATATCTACTACTGGTCATAACAAACATCGTTTTCGGCCTAATACTCATAGTGGCTGTACCACGCCCTAAAATATGTATCTGCCGAGGGTATGTCATTGCCATAATCCTCCCCCAGACGGTTGACGAGAGCCCCGGTGCAGTGGCCCGAAATCTCAACACAGTCCGACGTGAGATTAACCCGCCCGCACAATGGTAGCCAATTTGCGTGACAAGAATCTGATAGGTGCGAGATTTGGGGCATGGTAGCATACGGAAAAAATGAGATTATCCTTGAGTATCAATGCCGATCCGGCTGAAAAGGCCCGAATCAGACTAAATACATACATCTGCATCGTTGAATATTCCCGAGTTAATTAGGCGCAGAAGTACCGGATAGTAGTAGATAGAGGGCAAGCAAGTTCCGCGCGCCCAGCTTTGTACAATCTAACTAGGCCACCCCACATAATAAGCGTTTGCGGGGTCCCCGCAGATTCAAGCTATTACTACAGTAGAACCTCCTTAAGACGATGTATTCCATCCCGTGGTTTAGTATCGTCTTAAAGAGGATATCGTGATATTGAATATACGTAAACCACCTGTTACGAGCTATTACTCTCTACTAATTATAACTCCTTAATTTTGAGGTTTTCAAGGAACTAGGCTATATATAGTAATTATTTGGCACGATTTACTAGAATATCCTACGATAGAGCGATATTTCTACGTCATGGACCGATATCGTGGATATCGTACGTTATATGTGAATTTAATTGGTTCCGAAAAAAAAATCGTAATACCGAGGATATCGGTCAAAGGGGTATTGTCTTAAGGAGGTTCCACTGTA
>KV459457.1:0-28317 GCA_001662645.1 Pseudogymnoascus sp. 03VT05
TCTGTCTCTGTCTCTGTCTCTGTATCTGTCTTGGGAGCAGTGAGGGTGTATGTGGAGGGACGTGTAATTATGGATCCTGGGGACACATCTGTTCCCCTTGCCCTGGGTTTTCCTTTTGTCGTCGCTGTGCTGGGCTGGCTGGGTTGGCTATCTTTTTTTGTTGTTTAAATCTGGGGATTGGGGGGAGTTGAGTTTTTTTTGGAGTTTTTTTTGGCTCCGTTTGGGGGGGCGGGGGTGGGTGGGGGTGGCATAATTAGGATGGGATGGGGGTGTCAGGATGGTGGAAAAGGAGGGGAAGGGGGGTTTGTATTTGTTCTTGCTCACTGCTGTGGCATGGCTGAGGATGGGGATGGGGATGGGGAGTTTAGAGTTAATTGCTACACTACGCTACGCTTTGCTAGGCGGCTTACTGGGTTGGCTTGGCTGGCATTTTTTTGGTGGGGTGGGGGAGAGAATGGGGGTGTGTATTGTTAGATTTTTACATAGAGAGAAGAGAAATGCTTTTTTGCTGTGCTCGTATTTATCATTTATAGTTATCGTATTTCACATGCGAGCTGGTCACACAAGCGAGCTGGTCACGAAAACACCAAAACGCGTCGAGTCTACTATAATAATCAATGGCAACACCAACTTAAGCTAAACCCTCTAATCAAGAGGGTAGGATACTTCTAGCTATTCAATTAATTAAACAAGGCCATATTAAAAGTATTCGAGCTGCTGCAATGCTGTACGACGTCCCATTTGAGTCACTACGAGTGCGACTTAACGGTGTTACTTCCTAACGCGACTCCACCTGCTGACTACTCTCACTTACCACCTCTGTACGGACTTAAGCATCAACCTTAGCACTCTAAAGGATATCCTCTGCGTCTCGTACAGAGAGACTACCCCCTTGCATTATGCGCCTCTTACGCTTCCTTTCCCTCCTCTTTTTTTATTCATTTGCTACTTATAGAGCCTTAACCTCTGCCTTAATGTAACGCTGGGTCTTAAACGTATAAGACTCACAGAGGTTTCGTTGGTTTAACTTAACAGAGGAGGCAGGGGATTGGACACAAAGGCTTTTGTAAAACACGTTACTAGTATATAACAAATACTGTATTGAGTTGAGCACGAAGCTCCTATCTAAGAACTAACTACTTGCTTATATAGTGGCGTCGTGCTAAATGGACTCTAAGGAACTCACTTGAGTCCCTAGAGTCCTAGACTGCTAGGACTCCTACATAGTCTGTAGAGTCCTGGACTGCTAGGACTCTCACATAGTCTGTAGAGTCCCTCACGTGATGCGCTCGGAACTAATATCTTCCGCTGCCCCTCTAGGCACCAGGGTCGGTCTTATGCAACCTCCTCCCTTTCCCTCCTGTAGTTGGCCAGCCTTCCTGTTCCACCGTAACACTTAAGTAGAACAGCAGAATGCATCATCATTTCCACCCCTTTAACAAGACAGCTATCAGCATTATTAATTAAGGTAGGAGAGCTATTCTAATGTTGTATAATGTAGTTCTTAATGTGCTCTGTCTAAAAGTTAAGCTCCCTTATAGTTTAAGGAGTCTTTAAAGTCTAATTGTCACTCTTAACTATAGGAGGAGTTAGAGTTCTTTGTAAGGATGCCTCCCTACCACAACATTTAAGGGACTAGGGTCGGGGGTGTTACAGACTGGTTGCGACGTCACGTGTTAGGCGCAAAGGCAATTATCCGAGTCAGACCCGATACGGATATTTAAGGGGTAGGAGGCCGTAAGCTCCCCCTTTATCTTTTTTGTATCCTTCGTAGTAGACCTATAGGATTGCACCGACTTATATCTGACTCGCACTCCCATATGCAACTACTCGTGATACGGTGCCCTGTGTCCTTACATTCTTAAGTGTAGATTTAAGTAAGAGAGGACACTCTATAGCTTGTATAGAACTAGCCCTATAGCTTAGAATCCACTCTTAATGTTCTGCTCTGTAAATGTAGCTTTAAATGCTTCTTTAAATGTAGAGAGGAACTTAAGCTTTATAGTGTGGTTTAGCTAGTTCTATACAAATGTTTTAATCTACTTTCTATACAAAAGCTTTAGTAGCGTAAAGTAGCTTATATTAAGAGGCTAAAGAATGTATAATAAGTATAGTAGCATATAGAGGGTAATTATCTTCTGTTCTATGTAGTAGTATTAAAATTAAGTAGAGATGTAGCTCTTATGTCTATTAAGAATAAGAAGGTAATAGGTTCTAACTGTATAAGCATTTGTATGTTGATTAAAGTATTAAATCTACTTGTACCTAATTGAATTTGAAGTCTACCTATTCTCACTTAGCGTAATCACCTAGTCGTCTAGTAATCCTAAGTCCTCATGCTAAGTAGAGAGGTGATTCTACACCTTAAAATGATAAATAGCAGGAGTGCCCATCTATACAAATTAACACCTTAGATAATTAACACCTACTCTCTATTCCCTAGCTATATAGCCTTTAGACGGCTCTTTGCTTCTAAGCTTGTGACTACCTTTGTAGTAGCAATAACTCCCATTATAAAACCTACTTCATTAAAGTTGTAGATATCTTACTCTAAAATTCCATATTTTGTAACTGTGTTTCGTACAAGAGAGAACCACTCTTGAATTATCTTTAGGTCTTTACATTTTACTCTTTTATAATCGTACTTCTAACTAAACTTTGCTTTGAGTTCTATATAACGCTTAATGAAGTTAGTAGTCTAGTTCTTCCTAATAGGGCTCTTGCCTCGTTTAGAGAGTAGTAGGTTAGCCATTTCTTGTACAGCTTGCAGTTAGGGCAGAAATCTACGTGAATCTAGGTTAAGGATGTACTAAACGAGAGCCGACTCTTTGTACAGAGTCATCTTACGTGAGTTGGGAGTATAGTTGCGTTGTAAAGGCATGCTATAGAATCGTCTATATAGAGTTAAATATAGTATGTCATATAATGTTACAGCTGCCTAAACACTTTGAATATGCCCTTGTTTGATTGCTTAGATAGCTAGAACAATCCTACCTTCTTAAATAGAAGGTGTAGCTTGTTATAGTGGTGGCATTATAATCTATTAGTTAGTTGACGCGTTTTAGGGTTTTGGTTGTTCACTTGCTTAGGTTGTTCATTCGCTTATGAAATACGTTAGGCACTCCTACTATTTATTATTTTAAGGTGTAGAATCACCTCTTAGCTTAGTATAAAGACTTAGGATTACTAGACAATTAGGTGATTACGCTTAGTAAGAATAGGTAGACTTTAAATTTAATTAGGTACAACTAGATTTAACACTTTAATTAGCATATAAATGCTCATATAATTAGAATCTATCACCTTCTTATTCTTAATAGACATAAGAGCTACCTCTTAGCTTAATTTCAACACTACTATATAGAACAGAAGATAATTACTCTCTATATACTACTATACTCCTTATATATACTTTAGCCTCTTAATGTTAGCTACTTTACACTATTAAAGCTTTTATATAGACGTTAGATTAAAACCTTTATATAGAATAAGCTAAATTATATTATAAAACTTAAGTTCCTCTCTACATTTAAAGAAGCATTTAAAGCTACATTTACAGAGCAGAACATTAAGAGTAGGTTCTAAGCTATAGGACTAGTTCTATACAACCTATAGAATGTTCTCTTATACTTAAATCTATACTTAAGAACTCTAACTCCTCCTATAGTTAAGAGTAACAACTAGACTTTAAAGACTCCCTAAACTATAAGAGAGCTTAACTTTTAAATAGAGCACATTAAGAACTACATTAGATAGCATTAGAACAGCTCTCCTACCTTAATTAATAATGCTGTTAGCTGCCTTATTAAAGGGGCAGAAATGATGATACATTCTACTATTCTACTTAAGGCAGAAGTTAAGGCTCTATAGGCTGTAAATGAACAGAAAAAGAGGAGGGAAAGGAAGCGCAAGAGGCGTATAATGCAAGGGGGGAGTCTCTCTATACGAGAGGGGGAGGATATCCTTTAGAGTGCTAAGGTTGATGCTTAAATCCGTACAGAGGTAGGCTCTAGGGGCCAACAGAAGCGCTATAGAGTATGTGGTGCATAACTCCCGTACATGTACGAGGCACAAGGAATCAATTACAATCGATTAAGGGTCATTATGTAGGGTAGTGTAGTTGTAGTAGTTGGAATAGTCAGATTTTGGTGTTTTCGTGATCAGCTCGCTTGTGTGACCAGCTCGCATGTGAAATACGTTATCGTGTTGTAAGTTGTGCTGAGTGAGACTTGTTAATCATCTCGTACAACCGTTAAATTCGACATTCGTATTTGAATCAGCGCTAGCGCCCCCGTGACGCCTCGGTAACTTTTGAGACCATCATATAAGTCTAGCCCACGGCGCCCTATCAAAACAGACTTTCTTTTTAACTTTAATTCTACGTTAATTGTCGAAGGAAAATGGCGGATACACGCAAAACGGTACTGATTACGGGGTGCGCCCCCGGCGGAATCGGACACGCTCTTGCGTTGGACTTTCATAGTGCTGGTACTGCCCACTCCCACTCCCAATCCAATCCAGCACAGCACACATGATCGCCGTCACGTCACTGTCCACCATCCACTACCACTTTCACCACCAGCTACTAATATATACCACAACCAGGCCTTCGCGTATTCGCAACAGCGCGGGATAAAGTCGCCCTAAAAGATTTGGAGGAATTGGGGATTGAGACTTTCTCGTTTGATGTCACGGTCCAGGCGGATCGGGTGAGGATCCGTGGGGAGCTGGAGAGGGTTGCGGGGGGGAGGTTGGATTTGTTGGTTAATAATGCGTGAGTCCCCCCTGGTATACACGTTTTTCATGTGAGTGAGCTCTAACTTGTGGGTTTTTGGCAATTAGGGGAAAGAGTAGGTTACCATTTTACTTATTATCTGCCCCCAAGAGTGCGGGGGGGGGCATATATGCCGATTCCTGACCCTTAGGAATCGGCACACATGTCTTCCTGGACCTTGGTCACTTCACGTACCGACATCCCTTTACTTACCCACTCTTAGACTGCACCGTCCCCGCCATCGAAGTCTCCGACGAAGACATCCACTCAACCTTTGAAACGAATATGTTTTCAGTAATCGCAATCATCCGCGAGCTCTCCCCCCTCCTCATCGCCACCAAAGGTAAAATCGTCAACATCGGCTCCATAACCGCCGTAACCCCCTACGTATTCGGCGCCGTCTACAACGCCACCAAAGGCGCCTTACAAGCGTACTCCAACACTCTCCGTCTGGAGCTCGCGCCGTTCGGGGTGAGAGTTATCTTGGTGGTGACGGGGGGGGTGCAGAGTAGGATTGCCAGGACGGATAGGACGTTGGGGGAGGATAGTTTGTATTTGCCTATTAATGAGGAGTATTTGAGGAGGGTTAAGCATTCGCAGGGTGAGTTGCGGTCCTGGGGGAGAGTGGTATGAGATAAGCTAATAAGAAGCAGAGGGCGCGATGCCTACCAAAGCCTACTCCGCCAGCGTCGTGCACGAGGTTTTAAAGAGCAACCCCCCGAACTGGGTGTGGCAGGGTAATCGCTCGTGGGTTATCTGGTTTTTGGACAGATTTGCGCCGAGAAGTGTTTGGGTAAGTTAGCTTGAGGGGGGATGAGGATCTGGTTGAGCTGATGCTAATTTGATGGGGGTAGGATTATATCTTCCCTTCGATGTTTGGACTAGCGCGTCTCCGTCAGATTGTTGCAAAGCGCGAGAGAGTTTGATGGGAGGGGTGACGGGAGGGGTGAGGGGAGGGGAGGTTGGATGGTGGTACTGCGTCTGGTATCGCGCGGACGTGGTGGGGTTGTAAGTGAACAGACAGGTTGGGTTTGTAAGGAGGTTTACAGTACTATAGAAGGAGAAACTTTGGCTCGCATTATCCCGCCCCCGTCAGTCCCACATACGATCGTAGACTCAAGATTATTGGGCATCCCGTCCGCTCCGCCATACACAAGCTTGTAATTCAGTAGCTTGATACTCTCAATCGTGCTTTTAGACATAGTGGAATCTGAGCCCCTTGCCGCCACCATAAGGGCTGAAGTGAGGGTGAGCAGAGCAGGCTGAGAATTTCTCGAGTGTATAGCAGGATGTGAAATTGCCATGGCATATTTAAGAAAGTTAGATAAATAATTTTATAGAATTGTGGTTTGAAATAGATAGTTACAAAAGTAGTAAAATGAATATTACATATAGATTCAGTATATAATGGGACGCCAACCAGGGCGCGCTTTTCGGCATTCTGGCAGTCTGTTTATGGTCTGTCTCTCTAGGTGAATTTTCTTGTTTTTTTACCTCCTAGACTATTGTCACTATGAGTTGCTAATTGAAGACGCGTGAATATGTGTGGATAGCTTTAGCTTTAAAGATTGGGCATGACGTTTTGTTAATCGCCGAGAACCAAGAATGTGATAGTTAGCAAAGGAAAAATAGTTATATTTGAACTCCACTGCTTATTCGGTGCTATGGTACAACATCTACAGATATACACTATATGCTTCACAAAGTTGTGCAGTCCCTTCTGACTTTAAAGGAAACAGAGACACGCTTGTCTTCGATTCAAAATATTTAACATTCTGTGCTTTTCTTTATCATGAATCATGTTTCTCCTTCTTGTGCGTCGTGTAGGTCAGTAGCCTCAACCACCCCCTTCGTTGGCATACCCATTACAATCCGCGAGGCTGCAATTGTTTCAAATTATTAAGTATGATAGAGTCCTGCACGCACGGCCATATGAAGCGCATATAGTCATCAGAAGGATCACAAAGATGTTGGTAAAGATTCAAGTTTCCGCGGTTGAGCTGATTGAAGCGCCAGAGAATGTACTTGGTCAATCCGTTAAAGGTGCTTCCACTCGGGCAATCCGGGAAGTAATCGACAAGCGGTTTGCTCTGCAATTTTTTCTTAAAACGCCCAACATTGCAAAGTAGGAGGATGATGGAGGCGCGGCGGAACCAGTGAGAGTTGATCACGGAATCAAAGACGAGAAGACTGTCCATCATGTGGTTCTGGTCTGGTTCTCCGGGGGGATGTTCGTCGTATCGGCTGAGATCTACGAAAAATGCAATGCTGATGCAGCCTTCGAATTGATGAATCCACTTCCTCCTCTCTGAGCGTTGTGAATCGGCATCGAACATATGGAGGGAAAGTTGTCCCATCGTGAGTCTATGTTCTTGGACTCTTGGTTTGTCTGGCGTTACACCCCCAAGTTTGAGTATGTCAGCATCGGTTGGGAGGTAGTCTTCCTGCGCAATCCGTTGGATCTCCTCGATGAAGCTATTTGTTCGGTGGTAAGTATGAACTCATCCGTCGAATGACTAACTAAACTTACTAGGGGGACGAGTCTGGTATATATGCTTCATACTTTAAATCTCCTTTTAAAATATCTTTCCATAGAACTTGGATTGCACCCGCGCCCTCGATAGTGATTTTGCCATCACCAGCTTGGATCGCCTCAATCTCCTGGGAGAGAATTTCAGCTTGTATCCTGGCTGTATTATCAAGGCCAGTATCCCCATTCTTCTGTACCAAGACCATACCCTCCATCACACGCATCATATGCTTCATTACCACCTCCTTATAAATCCTACGATCATCATCAGTGAAGCCATCTCCGTGTATGATCTTCATATTCTTAATGAAAACCTGCACACAATCATGCTCTCCTAGAAGAAGGACTCTAGACTCTCGTTTCATCCTCACAGCATGCGTCTTGATATCACTCTCAATAATCACACCTCTATCCCTTTCCTCTCGGGAGACCATCACACCGGGCCGCTGCTGTTTCTGGCGTATGTTTTCGACGGTGTCTTTCAAGGAACCCAGGAGGACCTTTTCATACACCTTCGATACGAAGAGCTCGCGGCCAAACTCGAACATCTTGGAGATTTTGGAGAGGTTGTCCGTGCAACGACTGTAGATGGACATGGAGTCGCGCTGGACGTAGAGCGATGAGGCATCGTCCTTAACTCGCTTGATCACCCTGCGGGTAGAGGTTTTCTCAAGCATCATTTTCTGCTTTCCGACGGCTTTGCTACACAAAACATTAACCTGCTGCGTGAGTAGGGGCAGGGAACTTCTTCCACTAACCAGTTGCAGACGGTAAGAAGAAGGATCAAAGCGCCCGTTTGGCGATCAACCATCTTCTGCAATTCCTCTAAAGTCCCATTCTTCATTAATAACTTAATCTTACTCTGAGCATCCAGTCCCGTCCCACTCTTCTCCTGAAGATCCTCGACTTCGGAATCGATCCGCCGAACCAGCATCCTGCAACACGTCACCGAAGCCTCCAAATCCATGACCAGCTGGTGATGCGGCTCGTCCACATCGGTATCAATCCATTCCTGAAGTTTAATTAACGCGGACTTGAGCGCGATTAGCTGGGCGACGAGATTGATGAACGTAAAATCGGCTTCCTTCCAGCGACTGCGCAGCGTATGCAATGTCCCCACTGTCTTTCCTAGCAGATCCACGATGCTGGCGATAGAGGCCGCTGCGCCGATGATGGTTGGGGGGTCTACCATTGCTTTGAGGGAGAGGATAAACGCTTTGCGCCTATTGAAATGGAGTTGCGATGGAGATGAAGCTGGTGCTTCAGCCGGCCCTCTCTCTTATTTCGTGAATACCAGCTGCTGCACAGCCTTGTCGGGCGTATTTACAGGCGTATTTACAGGCCACCTTTTCCAGCCAATGACAAGGTCATGACAGGCGAATATCACAACAAATACTTACTCTACGCGCAAAACACTGTCATGCTCCTATAATATGAGAACTAACTTGGTATATAAGCACGAAAAGAATTATTATTAAACCTAAAGACAAGGAAAAATAAGGTATATATTATTTTACAATATGTGGCACGGATTTCGAATGATCTCTGAGATCTGGATTGGACCCCACTGATCTTTGCTATGAACTACTAAGACCTCAAATTCTATAGTGTTGTGATACTTGTTAGAGAGTTGATCGTGCGCACGGGAATCGGTATGAGAAGTAGGGCTTAATTATTGATTTTTCTAGTGTTCCTAGCGAATATTATCACTTTGGGCACAGGCGGAATGGGCTGTAAACGTACAGCAAATAACACAGTATATAGAGTATTTAATCAAGTAGTAGTGTTTGGCTACGCGTAGTTTCATGTTAGAGCATAGCAATGGGGCCAAGGCCCGAAGTGCGGCGCAGCGCGACGTGAGCGCCGAGTTGTAGGTAGAGTGTTTCCGTAGTTTGGACATGAATATTCCTGCTGGTGAGATCCTCTTGATTTTCCCCTTTTAGTAGTAATACTGATACTGATGGAGATGTAGACGGTGGCATTCCGGGTGTTGCAAAGGATACGAAGGAGTTTCACGAGTTCTTGAATAGCTGAGAGACCGAGATTAAGACGTTTGGTTATGAGCCAAAGCTTAATTTCGTGTATATAGTGATCACTACACAGTAGATAAGACATACATGCCGAATACATATCTCGAGTAAACAAAGTAAACTGATGTTGGGTGCTTCTTTTGTCGTTGCTATGTTGTGAAATTGCGTGTAAGGCGCCATAGTTAGTGTCACGAAAACCCTCTAGGTTCTCAAATATTAACAAACCCTAAGTGGTCTCTCATGTACTCATATTCTCAGCTGCGAGATTGGCACTGGGCTGACGTCAACCAGCTTTTAGGACAGAAATATCACCTTAAACACCCTCTTCCCCACTGAGCATTCCTTATATGCCACTGTACTCGAAGAATAGTCACATACGACCATAGACTCAAGAGAATTGGGCATCCCGTCCGCTCTGCCATACACAAGCTTGTAATCCACTTGCTTATACTCTCAATCGTGCCAATAGGCATAGCGTCGAATCTGAGCCCCTTGCCTCATTACGGGTTAAAGCGAGGGTGAGCAGGGTGAGCGGGGCGAGGCGATGCGACATTTTCGTGTCAATCTCGCGTCAATTTCGTAATAGTACTAAAGTGTGGCCGTTTTAGCTTACGTACCTTGTTCAGGTGCCTTGCTCTTTTTTTTCTTTGATCTGCCATTTGGAAGCATGAATCTGAGCTACGTAAACTGCAAAAGGGCTTGAAAAGTAAGGTCTTTTCCCCTGTAGTGAAATTCTGTAGATATCTTGCCGTTTGACATGCCTATTACAAGAAACTACATGATAATTTAACATTGCAATACCTAGAAATTTTACACAAAGCGTACTAATTGTGCTTATAAACAGCCATTGCTGCACAGGGTCCCTCTTGTCTAATGTACTGCCTGATCTCCTTCGGATGCACAACATCACTCTATAATTTCATTTTATACAATCTTAATTCAATGCCCTAAGAAAGAATATAATATCTCCATTTGCTACTAGTAGAAACCGGCTGTGAATACAGAGATAACAGCACCCTATAAATATACCTCTACTTTGTTTCGAAAGCATACCTATAATAAAAATAGAATCATAGGGGCTTAGTGTCTGAAAATAGATAGTCATCATAACTATAAGTAACATAAATAGTTAGCAAATTATATAATAAACTGAACAGATACAGCTGCACTTACCCGGGATAAGTCCGAGATCCAGAAAGGTTGGCCTTCTCTACAGCATCACGTATCTCTCTAATCTCCTCCGGATTCAACGTGACCTTCCCAGCCTCCGTGTTCTGCTCCAAGTACTTGATTGTCCTCGTTCCGGGGATCGGAATAATCAGCTCGTCCTGCGCCATCACCCAAGCAATAGTTATCTGGCTCGAGCTGACTCCCTTTCGGCGGCCAATATCCTCGAGCGTCTTAACGATATCAAGTACCTTTGGAAAATTCTCCCCCGAATATCGCGGGATCGTCTTACGGTTTGGGTCTATAAGATCCTCAATTTTTTTGATCTGGCCAGTCAGGAACCCGCGGCCGAGGGGACTGTAGGCAACTAGCGCAATGCCGAGCTCGCGGCACGTATTGAGAAGGTCTATCTTGGGGTCCTCGAGGTCGAGCGTGAAGGGGCTGTATTCTACCTGCACCGCTGCGATGGGATGGACTGCGTGGGCGCGGCGGAGGGTCTCGGATGAGACCTCGCTGAGGCCAATGTGGCGGATCTTGCCTTCTCTGTAGATTAAGATAAGCATCCCATGATTATCTTTAGAATCGTGGGAGCACATACTTCATCAACTCCACCAAGCCCATGATAGTCTCCTCAATAGGCGTCTCATAAGCTACACGGTGGGCGTAATAGAGATCAATATAATCCACGCCTAGCTTCTTCAAGCTCTTCTCACAGGCCCTCTTCAAATACTCCGCATCTGAGCGTACAATCGGTATCCCCGTCGACCTATCCATGGCCCCTTTCGTCGCAATGAAGATATCGGCGCGCTTGCCTGAGCGCGCAAACCACTTTCCTATAATCTCCTCAGTGTTGGCGTACGCATCTGCGGTGTCCCAGAATCGCGATCCCACTTCGTGAGCGCGGTCAAGGAAAGCCAAGCGCTCTTCTAGGGTGTTTTGCTGGGCGTAGGCGCCGCCGAGACTCATGAAGCCGAGGCCAACGGCACTGACCTGTGGACCACCGCGGCCAAGAGCTCGGGTGAGAGATTCCATAATGTAGAAGTGGCGTGGTATTGAAGGGTATTTAAGATATAGAGTAAATTTTCTGTTTAGATGCCAATTATTGACTGTGGGAGATGACCTTGAAGGAGGTTGACGAGAGATTAAGTAGTTTTAGGACTGCTGAGTTGACAACTTTAGCTCGGAGATAAAATCAGATCCGGGTAGGCGCTCGGGGATTAGAGACTCTGCTACAGTGGAGATATCGGAGTATAAGACAAGAAGTAACTAGATATGTAGACATTGAGCGGGACAAGCATACACCACTCGCGCGGGCATATTCGTTTTATCACCTCGGAATGGCCAATAAACAGATGAGAGTATTGCTAAGGGCGGACCAGATCCACCATAGACAACGCCCATAATGTTTTGTCCCATGCCCATTCTAGTAGGGTTAAAATAAAGACTTCTAGGCATGCTACCTTGAACCCAATCCATAGATACGGTATGAATTAGCTCGGCGGGCGAGAAATAGCCATGTCGTTGGTCAAGCGCATCTCAGTTTATATGCCGCTAAGGGTATGCGGGGACGTCATGGCCCCACTATGCTAAGTATATCCAATAGAATGCTATATTTCGCGAGCCATCGAATCAGAGATGCCCAGCCTAAATCTTCATACTTACTGTAAGCCGATGGACCCTTGCAATAATAGAGTAGCCGTGTACGACTTCACCATATACTGTTATAGTTTCCTACTACGGTGTGATGGTGCAAAAAACGTCGATCCAGCAGCTAGACCAACAATACTAAAAGCCGGGGCATCACTCCATCGTCTAACCGCCATAGGTGGGCAACAGTATGCCCCCTAACGAAGAACTTGCAGGGACTACCACGACGAAACAGCCTCGCACGGGAAGGAAGACTAGGGTTAAATCGGGGTGCGCAACTTGCAAGTGAGTTATACTATCTTGGATCATACGAACACGTCACACGTCACTGGGTCGTGAAGATTGATGCTGCTCATAGATCCCGACGCGTTAAGTGCGATGAGGGACGACCTGCATGCGAACGCTGCCTCGAATCCGGGCGCGTATGCGAGGGCTACGGGATCTGGGGCGGAGGCGGCAACGCGTATGGCAGTGACCTGCGCAAGTTTATGAGCATAGTCTCCCATGCCTATGAGCCATTCACCCGACAACGCTTGCTCGTCTTGCGCAGTAGGGTCAGCTCGGATGAGGGTACTAGCTTTGACTTCTTCCGGAATAGGACGTCTGTCAAACTGCCTGGGATGTTCGGTTCTGAGTTTTGGGAAACTATAGTCTTCCAGGTCAGCTCGGTGGAACCGGCTGTTCTCCATGCTACGATAGCTCTGGCATCATTGCAACGATCAAATGAGTATCAAGAATCCGTTAAGGGCGGAGGTGCCATTTCAACTCTCTCTTCTGCCCCAGATGCCGCTGTTAAGTGGAATCGGTTCGCGCTGCAGCAGTATAACAAGGCTATCGCGTATCTGAAGCCCCATTTCTCGGCTCACAACCATAGATCCATACAAGTCACTCTAGTGACCTGTATGATCTTCACCTGCATTGAGATTCTACAAGGCCAGTACACCACCGCGCATAAGCTTGTACAAGGTGGACTTGGCCTTGTCTACAGTCTAAAAGTGTTAGGTGCGACTCACAACATAAATGCCATGCTACAGATGGACTCTATGGATTTAAGTCTAGTTGAAGCGTTTTCACGCTTAAACATTCAATCGCCGCTCTTTAGCTTCCCAACTAGTTATTTCAAAGACAAAAACTCGGAAGAAACTCATATGCACCTACCTGATATCCCAAGTTCATTTGCAACCCTCCAAGAAGCGCGCCAAAGCCTCGACGAGCTCTTTAGCGCCGTGATCCAGCTGAACAGAGCCGTCGCCATCACTAACTACGGATATCTATCACTCTCTCCAAACTTAACCATCAGCCCCGGTGAGCAAGCAGCCCAGTTACTGCCAGCCCTCACCACGTGGCTGTATTCCTACAACGCCTCCCTCCCCATCATCGAGCCGAAACTCACCCCCCGCTCCTCCCTTGGCGTGCCCCTCCTGCGCATCTACTACGTTATGATCTCTATCATCTTCTCAACCTGCGTCGACCAGTTCACCGGCGGCAATGAAATGGTCTACGACACCTACACTCCCGAGTTTGCCTCTATCGTCACCCAAACCCTCGCTTTCTCGGCCCACAGCGACATCCTACGTATCAAATACGGGCCCTCTACGCAAGGTATCTCAACTCCCGAGGGTCAAAAATTTACAGCGGATCTAGGAATCATCGCGCCGCTGTTTTACACTGCGGTCAAGTGTCGGGTCCCCTGGCTCCGGAGGCAGGCTATCAGCTGCCTGCTCACTGCACCGCACAGGGAGGCCTTCTGGAATGGCGGGTTAGCTGCCGCTGCGGCGCAGAAGATCAAGGATCTCGAGGAGCGTGGTTTCTACGAGGCTGGCGTAGTCGGAGTCAGCCCTAGTGGAGAGTTTCCGCCGCCGCAGGGCCATAGTGCGAGGGCTGCTGCGACACTACCAGAGACACATCGGTTTCATGAGGTGCAGGTGCTGCTAGAGGATAAGTACCAAGGCGCGGGACGGGTGGTTTGTCGGCGAAAGCGGATGGATTCCGAGTTGGGTGTGTGGAGGCAGGATGGGGATTGGGAGGTGATGGAGGATTGGTTTAATTTGCTAGAGAAGTAGGCCGAGGATAGGACGGACACGGGGGCTGCGAAAGTGAAGTTGTTTGGTTTGCTGGTAGAGCTAGTCGTCATGGGTTGGTGGTAGGAGTCTTCGTCGTTAGAGAGAGAGGGTCTTTGGTCATGATGTAGCATATGTCTATTTTTATCATTTATTCTTAGATATACGCGTGCTGGTATATATATACCTTGTTAGGCTGTAGATTTATAAGATTTTTTTTTTTTAAAAAAAATGAAATGATTAGTATTAATTACAGGCTCGAATCAGGGACGCCTTGCGTAAGAGTCTAAAATCATAAATTGCATATTCTAAGCCACTACCCTCTAAATTCGCAACTCAACTGCCCTCCCCATTTTATCATTCTCTTTTACTGAGTTCTACGCTACAGAACTCCTCTATCTTACTCTTCCGCCAACGTTAGCTAACCCAATTAGTCAACAAGTGACAGGGAGGTTTTATAGTCGTGCTATATTAAGTACTGAGGAGGAACTTATACAACAAGGGTAATTGGAGCTACGGCATATTCAAGATGATAGGAGTGATGATAATGATAGGGGGGAGGATGAGCTTAATAGGGAGCAGTTTAAGGCGAGGAAGAGGGATAGAAAGCATGTAGCGGTAGGTTCAGAAGTTCGGCCTTGTTTTATTAGAGTTGTGAAATCTAATTTGATATGCGCAAGATGGTTATAATACATACCTCCGCCATGGATGGCTAGATCACTTCAACAAGGAGGGATGTAAAGCTGAATTGTTAGAGTTAGAGAGGAGGAAGGATGCAGATGAGATGCAGCAAATGGCTGAAGCGAATCCTGATGGAGCACTGTTCGACTGAGAGATATATTTTTGGTTCTATTAACGCTAAGGGCTCATTATAGGACTCATTGCCTCCTGAACGGGAAAGGTTTATAAATTTCAAAGCTAATCGATGATTCGTCAGTCGCCATAGACTAATAACTACGGCGATCGTTTCTATGAAACTCGTTCAGAAATCCCCAGTGTGTGCGATATTTGCATCTCAAATACGCCCTCCTCAGAAAAAAAAATAGGCATCAAACCGGCCAAAACCAATTTAGCAAAAAGACATACAAAACTAGGTATTCGCTACTCCCCCCCGCCCCCCATTCCTCAACCCAGCTCCGCCATCGGAGTCCCCTGCAACTCAACAGGCATCTTCCCCTCCCCCTCCAACTCGGAAGCCCTCTTCCTACTCTTCGACTCCTCCGTCTCTAACGCACCCGCACCCGCATCCGCACCTGCACTCGTCTCTGTCTCCGGTCCAAAAGCCCTTTTCCGCCCTCTCCACCAGAAAAATCCGCCAATGGATAGGAGTATAAGAGCGCCAAGCGTGCTGCCTACACCTATCCCTGCTGCAGCGCCGGCGGAGAGTCCTTTTGTCGATGATGGGGTGCTGGTCTCGGAGGGAAGCAAGGAGGAGGCCGGTGTTGTGTCAGCGCTGGCGGCGGCGGTTGCTGTGGTGGTGGTGCTGCTGCTGATGGCCGACTGGGAAGGTGTAGGGTCGGCTGGGGGTATAGATGTAGGTGTCTCTTTCACTGTTGTGTGTACAGTTACTGTTTCAAGAGTCGTGAGTGTATCGGATCTTGTGGCTTTGCTGGTGTCTTCGGTGATATTAAATACCACCGAGTAGCTGACAAAAGTTGGGTCTTCGTCTGATACAATTTTTACGCTGCAGGAGGTCGAAGGGGGAGTCCCTCCTATTGTCCCAGTGAACGATCCGGAATTGGGTAGATTGGCTATTATTAATCGCTTGGAATTAGCTTTGGTTGCAATGCGCGCGGGTAGATGTGAGAATGAGGTATGCGTAACGTACCGGCTAAGACGAGGAGGTCTCGGAAGTATACACCGTAGCTGTTTATAGCTATGATAGTTAGAGTGACTGTGCCTTTTGTTGTTGGATCCCAAGAGATGGTGAAGGGTTTGTTGATAACGATGTGTACCGCGGCTGTGAATGGATTAGTTTGCGCAGCGGCGATTTGAAGGAGCAGAGCGACGAGGAAGGGGTATATCCAAATCATCTTAAAACATGAGATTTTAAGACAACAGGCTCGATGTCAAGATCGAAACAATGTTTCAAATGCCATCGCAACTTGCTATTCCCCTCCTTCAAGTTCGTCGGTTAATATGCACAACGACGCTAAATGTTGGAATTGCATGTTGGTTCATTACGCACTATTTGGTAAATATACCTTGCATAACTCAATTTTTGTTTTTCTAAGTATGTATAGTAAAGATACCGGTCACGTGTAATGGGGAGAATAGAGAGCTCAACATCCATCACCCTCGAGGCAGAGGTCTGTAACATGCATATACTATTTACATGATTGGGAGCAAGAACCAAGCGAATCTTAAGCTTACTAGAGCGGGTTCGATGCCTAGTCCTGTCGAGCCTATAGTCGTAGACTTAGTGTATGTGTGGCTTATTGACTCGGTTAGGTATAGGTGCCGTGGTACACCTTAGTGCCTATAGAGTAGATAGATGAAGATAGAAATTAAAACTAGAATTGAAACGCTAATGTACGTACGTACACAGTACCTAATTATACACAGGTCATTCGCTGTCGACTATTATATAGGTCATGAATATACAACCGTTGCGCCCCCAACCCCCATTCCTCCCCCAGTCCTCTAAACCCCATACCCTAGGTCTCAGGCTGGACAGTCGTCCAAAACTAAAATGCAATGCAACAATGCTCATCTCTCTATCCCTCCGCCTCTTCACCTCTTGCCCCCTTTCTTCTTCTGCGCCTCCCCAATCTCTTGCACCGACAAATCCAACTCCGACACATCCTCGAAATTGGCATTCGGCGGGTCGCGATCAAGCAGATACGCAAAACGCGTCACGTTGTTCATCACATACATCGGGACATCGACGTTGCGCTCCACGCGGTCGTAGGTCTGCCAGTAGCGATCGAACAGATCAAGTCCATTGCGGACGCGACGCAGGATGCCTGCCTTGGCGCGGTACTTCTCCTGATTGTACTCTGCGTGGGAGAAGGAGGCAAGCTTATTGAGGAGGGTAGAAATGTGCGAGAAGCAGGACGAGCAGTGCCACGCCGCGTTCCAGAGATCAGCGGACTCGCCAATGCGCGTCAGCGGGTTGCCGCCACGACCCGAACGTAGGTTCGACGGGGACAGCGTGGTCTCCCCAGTGTAGAATGTTGCCTGCGGGTGCTGCCACTCCGGGCCGCGGTGCTCCCATTGGAAGGAGTAGTAGTAGAATTTTGAGCGGAGGGTGAGTCGGCGGGGGAAGGCGCAGGTACGGAGGAGGGTTGCGGTTAGGGGGCGGGGAATCTCGTCGATGTCGGAGATAATCAGGACGTCGTCTGCTTTAATTGCTTTTGGGCCCTCGAGGAAGGGGATGACCTGGTCGAACATGGCGTTGCGCTGCAGGTCTTCGTGGTCCCAGGCCACGGTGGAGTTCAGGTCGGAGTCGAGCACGTGGTGGATGATTTGGGAGTGGAAGGGAGCGAAGCGGTCCCAGTTTTCCTTGAGATGGAGGGGCTTGTCGAGGCCGGTGAAGGTCTTAGGGGACTCGACGACGACGAAGTAGTCGACTTGCTTGCTGAGGGTGCTGAGGCGAATCTCGAGCCAGTTTAGCTCATCGTTGATGAGGAAGAGGTCGTAGATCTTGCGCTTGCCGTCCTTGGGAGTGTGTGGCTCCCAGTGGTAAGGCGCGCATAACTCGGCGGGCGTGGCTTCGGCGATGTAGGAAGTCGCTTTGTTGTCGATGGGACCGAGCTCGGCTTGCCAGGTTGAGTGGCTCGTGGGGATTTGATGGCGGCGGGGGGTGAGGGGGCTGTAGAAGAAGGCGATGGTGATGAGAGCGAGAGCAGCGAGGGTGATGAAGCGCGTCAGCCGTCGCGTCGGCATTATGGAAATCATAATGTCGTTGGGGGCAGCATGAGATGCCTGCCTGTGGATGTATAGACCGTGGTTGGGCTTTTCACGAGAGAGGGGATATGTCGTGTGAGGTCGTGAGGCTCAACGGTCGTTAAACTTTATAGGAGAGTAATATTCCGAAGGAATGGTTAACGTCAAGGCTGAAGATTAAATTACCGCTTATGGCATTTGATCCCCGCTGTAGCCTTGCGGACCCTTAGAGGTGGGAGCCTACTGCCTTATTAGGATAAGCGTGGATTCGGGACGGAAGTGGCCCATTCAATTTACGCGACTGCCCTTGGAAGAATCGCGTCCCTTCACGCGTGTCCGCCCCAAAAGACGACATTCAGAGACAACGGTGGCCGAAACAATTTGTTAACATCACAACGCCTATCACTACACTTTACGATATCCCGAATCAAACCATATATGCTGGACTTTGCTTGAGTAACTGTTTGTTTCTTCCCGAGTTTGGCTAGGACTGGCACAATGGACACCTCGATGGGCGGCACCTCAGTGTCCCCGCGATCATTGAAACGGCAACATGAAGATAGTTCTACCAATGCAACATCAGCGCCTCCCAAGATGTCACTCGAACAACACCTCCCGCCTTCTGTAGCACACCACCTTATCCGAGAGTCGAGTCCAGGGAGGAGCGACACCGAGTCAGTAATCTCGGAAGCCCCGTCACGAACCCCGAGCCTTGGACCGAATTCACCTCTTCTCCAACCGCCGAGCGCCTTTTCGATGATGAGCGGTGGTGGTCAACCGCCAAAGAAGAAGCCGAAACTTACGTTTGCGGAGCAGGAACACAAAAAGATCCTGAAGGAGATCCGGGACCGAGAGAAGGCGGACGAGCGCGCGAGGAAGGAAGCAGAGAGGCGGGATAAGGAGCATGATAAGGCGAAGAGGGATGCAGAGAAGGAGGCTGAGCGCCAGAAAAGGGAGGCTGAAAAGGAAGAGAAAAGGCTTGTTAAGGAGGCAGAGAAGCTGGTGAAGGACGCGGAGCGAGCGGAGAAGGAGAAGGAGAGGAAGGCCAAGGAAGAGGAGAAGAGGAAAAAGGAAGAAGAGAAGCAACGGCTGGAAGAGGAGAAGAAAAAGAAGGAGAGGAGCCAAAAAAAGCTGAATTCCTTCTTCACATTACAACCCGCCAAGAAGCCAGAGAAGGACGTGAGCCCAGAACCGGGGAATACGGCAGGCGTGGCACCGGACGATAAATCACCAAATAAGCGCAGCGAAATCTCGGATTACGACAAGACATTCCCGGCGTTCTTCGTGCAGAACAGCGTTACTCTTGCTCCTATACTACGGTTTGAACGGGACGAGTTTGCGACGCAGACGTTAGAAAACGAGCTAGATGCCTGCCTCAGCGGATCAAAAGCCGCCGAACGACCCCCAAAACTCGATGCAACCAAAGCCTTCAACATACCCCACAACTGCTTCACCCGCCGCGGCAGGCGCTGCGTGCCCGTCAAGCAAATCATGTCACACCTCCTCGGAGGCTCCTCCCGACCCATCGACCTCACGACCGACTCCCAAAACGCCCAAATCAAGAACACCCGCACCTCCCTCCGGGCCATCCCCTACAAGATCCTCAAATTCGCCGAGGACGTGCGGCCGCCGTACATCGGGACGTATACCAAGCAACCCGTGTCGGGTGCGGCAAGGCTTGCTAGGAATCCGATTAAGCGCGATCTGCCGGATGTGGATTATGATTATGATTCTGAAGCGGAGTGGGAGGAGCCGGGAGAGGATGAGGAGGATTTAGGATCCGAGGGCGAGGATGACGATGATGCGGATGGAGAGGAGGATCTCGATGGTTTCCTGGATGACGCCGATGACGAGATCGCTAATGCAAGGAAACTGGTTATGCTCGGTGATTTGGAACCGAAGAGTACGGGCCTCTGTTGGGAGGATGAGCAAGGCCGGTATCCGAATATCGAGATGCGAGGGTTTGCGCTGGAGGTTATACATGGTAAGCCCCAATTTCCTTGCATCCGTTTTTTATCCCCTGAGATCAAAGTGGGAAGCAGTTAATCTAACAACCACATAGAAAACATCAAAGTCCAAACCCCCATCGACCCCTTCGCAACCCACTACTGGGCACCCCCCGCACCACCGCCATCCATGCAACCCCCCCGCCTCCCCTTAAACCCCATGAAAGGGACAAGCGCGCACGTCAACGGCCCCTCCGCCAAGACAGTCAAGATGTTCGGACTCACCGCGCCCTCCAGCAAGTCGTCCTCCTCCGCCACCTCTTCCTCTGGTAGCAAGTCTGGAGGAGCAGGGACGAAAAAACTCGTCGCTCCTGACGAGATGGCAGCGTTTAAACTGGCGGTGCAAGGGAGCGAATTGAGTAAATTGGGATTGATAGAGGTGCTGAATAAACAGTTCCCGAAGAGTTCGAAGGGGTGTATCAAGAATACCCTAGAGGTGTTTGCGAAGAGGGAGGGAGGGAAGGAGGCGGAGAAGCGGTGGGTGTGGAGGGAGGAGGGGGGGGTGAGTTGAGAGGTGAACGGGGATTGGGATATATTTTATGTAAAAATTAGCGGTGTATAAGGGGCAGGTATTCGCGCCGAGGGTGGGATACGGAGGGGATATGTTTGGAGGGTGAGATTCCCGGTGTTCGGAGGAAAGTGTCAAATGGAAGGGGCCGATATATATATGCTGGGCGAGAATCTCGCTATTGGGAGAGGAAGAAAGCAATCCAGGGGAAGGGAAGGGAAGGGGAAGAGGGAAATCGCAATTTCCAGAGCTACAATAGCTACCAAACACACCATCTGCTCCTCACACACACACACCTCGCTTCTTCTTCTTCGTCTTTGCTTTCAAATCACATTAGATATACCTAAACCACCACGCTTTTAGACTCCAACCACTTCCCAATCCTCCTCCTAATATCCGGCTCATTCTGCTGCATGGGGTTTAACCTCCTATCCTTAACCATACCCTTATAATCCCCCCCCCACTTCTCACTCAATCTCTGACACCACTCCTGCTCCCTCACACTCTGCTTCCTAGGCTTCTTCTCCGCAACCCGCAGAGCCTGCTCCTCAAGCTGTCTCACAACCTCATTCTTCTCGTCCTCGAACCCTTCGAATCCTCCCATCGCATCATCCTCCTCGTCACCGGACTCGAGCTCGTTAAGCGGGTCGTTGAGGGGATTGGCTTTCTTGGTGTGCGAATGGATCACCTTGATGATCTTCCCGCTCTCGTCGCGCTCGACGCGCGCGGTTTGGGGGGCGATAGTAGTGGGGAGGGCGGAGGTGATGGAGAGGGTGCCCGCGGTGGAGGTGGAGGAGATCTTCTTCTCGGTGCCGCCGGTGGCGGCGTTGAGGCGGGAGGCGAGGCCGAGGCGGGTGTAGTTTTGGGTTAGGGTTTGTTTGGAGTCCCTGGGGTGTGTTAGTGTTGGGCTTGGTTTTAGGAATGGAGTTGGAGTTTGAGTTGGAATTGGAGATGGGAGGGAGGCGGGGAGGCAGGCAAGGGGAGGAGGGACGTGGTAGGAAGGGAGGTAGGGAATTTGAGGTGGTGGGATGTGTGGAATATATAAAATTGAATTGGGAGATGGGAGGAGGGAAACACACCAGTTCGCGGCGATAATAGCGTTCCCCAACGGGTTCACGCGCTTGCTCTTCGGCTTATGCTTTACTTTCGGGATGCTGGATCTGTTCTTCTTTTTCTGGAGCTCGCGTCCCATGTTTGCGGTTTGTGGGGGGTGTTTACCGACAGTTGGGTGTGTCGTTGGGGTATCTTGGGAGTTCGAGGATTTCGATAGAGCCGATTGACATTTTTTGTATGGCCTTGCAAGGTTTTATCGTTATCATCACGTGATTTTAGGTACTTTTTAGGTGCAGGCGAGTGGATGGAGGAGATGGGGAGATTAGATTAGATAAGATAATATAAGATTAACAACTCTACATGTAAACAAACTTCTGGTACCTACCAACCAACGAGGCTTTGAAGTCGCCTGAACAACAACAAAAGCAAACCATACCGCGAACATTTTCTTGACAATCAAATCATGCGTTGGTTTTACAGCTAGGCTGGGGACTGCATATACATTTGCAGGTGCAGGTGCAGTGCGGGGTCGCTCTTTCCTATCCTATCCTATCCTTCCTGTCCTGTCGTGGTACGGTAGGAATGGTAGGGTAGGAGGCTAGGGTCGCAGCGATGGCCAGGGCCACGGCCGGATTCGGGGTCATTGTCATTGTTATTGCTCCCTCTCGCGTCGGCGGGAGTAAGGGCCGGGTTGTTTGTTTGGGTTATTGACGTCGGGAGGGGAAAGGGAGGGGGAATGGGTGTGACGTATGTTCACTCCTGGGGCGCGGGATTGATTGAGGGGTTACATTACAGTGACGGCAGTGACGGAATTGAAGGGAGCGGGAAGGGGAGGGGGGATATATGCCGATGATATATGTGGTATGTGGTATAAACCCTCATGCGCCCGCCGCGGAAAGCAAGGCACGGAGCTGGGCTGGGCTATAGCGAGGGTTGATATTGCTTCCGATGACACTTCCCAGAGTTGGCCGGCGCCGGGGTGCGTGCAGTGACAGCCCAGGCCAGGGTATCGCGCCGATGCGGAGGAGGCTGTCTCCGATGCGACGCGGTGAGGATGAAGATGAGTGAGCTCTACGTGTCTGTCGGGCGCGCGCGCTGATGTATGTCTCTTGACGTGGCAGATCGCGGGGTGAGACATATATTCTCCTATATACTTCGTCCGTGAGAAGGAGAAGGGCTATCGAATTGAGTTGCTGAGCGTGGTAGGTACAGTACAGTAGTCAGCCCTGCGACGGCTGAGATGTGGGCGTCTTGGAGAAAGTGGAGGTGTGGATTGGATGTGGGTTTTTGTGTGCCTTGGCTGGATCAGGGCATTGCATTGCATTGGGGGTTTTGGGGAGTGAGGGACGGGATGGAAAATAATGGGAAAAGGGAAAAGCCAATGGAGCGGTGGGGGCTGATATTGGGCTATACTGGATTGTAATGGACTATTTGGTTATTTTTTTCAATATTGCGGGATGATGGCATCGTGGGGTGGGGATTGGATTAAATCTCCTGCTCCTGCCGCGTAGAGCTGAATTGCTTGTGCATATGGTGGTGCCGTCGGTCGGGATTATCGTGAATAACTGAATAACGTCAAGACGGGATGAGGACGGGGATGGCAAGTGCTCTACTGACTGTACTGTGAATAATCAATCCTCAATTGCTGAAAGCAGTGCATATTCCGTACAATTAAATTATCAGCTCTCTCCCACCCCATTGTCTTACTTTCTTTCTTTGCTTCTTTCTCGGCCATTGAATCCTTTCTCTTGTCGATCGCCGGAATAGCTAAATAGCCGGATAGCCTACTACTTACTCTATCTACCCTTCCAACCTTACTCTTACTTCCCCTTTCCTCGCCGCCGCCTTGGAAAGTCAATGGCAGGTCGATCACACTCAAGCTTCAATCACACGTTGCAGCCGTATCTCATCGCGGCCATCCCATCCCAACCGATCCATCAATCAATCGCCGGACCAATATCCATCAATCAACCACCCATCACCCATCGGTAGCCGTCCATCAGCCGCTGGAAACCAACGTCATCTTCGCCGATCAGTGAGCTTCTTTACCACTATTACCACTATACCACAGGGGACTGTTTAGTACCATTACAGTACCATTACGTCGAAGGGCTCGGTCGTACCGTACGAGGTGCGGAGTACTTTACGGGTTACGGAGTGTGACGGCGTACCCACCTAGCACCCAATACCCAGAGGAATAGCACAATTCAGGACACTCAGGACGCCGAGGATACACACTCAGGACAGCCCCAAGACGGCTCAAGACACTCCAAGATACACCAGGACACACCGGGACACACCGGGACACACCTTCACGCCTACCAAGAACTCAAGCAACCCACCAAAGCCAAGCAAGCACCCCTACCTTCAACCTGCACCTATATACGCCACTCTTCACATCCAGCCGCCGCCATCGAACCGCCAGCCAACCACTGCTCAATCCGTCGTGTCTTGTCCTCCAGCTTTGTTGGCGCCAGAGAGAGAATATATTGTCCATATCGCCCATTTGTGTGCATAACATGCGTGTATAGTACTTGCCATACTATACTGGTAGCATCTCTTCTATCTATCTACTACTAAAGAAGATCCTGGATCGTCCTGGATCATCCTCCGCCATCCTGCACCGTCTAAAGTACCCACTACCCACCGCCCGCTACCCACATATACCGAACCAACAACGGACTAACAAAGTCCACCACCCTACGGAGTACGTAGTACCACCGAAGCAAAACACGACGGCACACGGCGGCTCCGTCAACAAATAACCCTTACATACTCCATTTTCCGCCTTCTCTTCTCTTCTTCAGCACCTTCCCCATCAACGGCGACACCTCCACACGCCGCCATTGCCAAACTGCTGCCACTCCCCCGGCACGCCATCACTACCGCCGTCGACGACAGCATCATCCCATACCGACGACATCACAACCCTCACCCTAGCCGCTCCTGGCCTGGCCGCACCAACTTGCCCACGGTAGACCACGGTAGAGCCTATCAGCACGTCCAATTATCGCTCGTGCACCGCAACACCAGCGCCGTCTCGCGATAACACCACCTCGACGACAACCTCAACACCTCGACAATCCCTAAACCTCTCTCTCTGTCTCGCACACACACACACACCATGATGGCCGAGCCAACATACCACTACCCCATCCAGCGCAAACCGATGCTAAACCTCCACCCTCACACCACCGGCCGTCAAGCGCCCGACTCCTCCTTCGCCCCAACCTACTCCCACAGCCGAACCCGCACCTCCTCCTCCTCCAACAACCCCTCCAACCTCTCCCCCTACCCCTCAAAACCCTCCTACCCCCAACAGCAACACCCGCAACAACAACCCACCTCCCTCCACCCCACCCGCCGCACCCCCTCAACCCACACCTTCTCCTCCTACACCCCCTCCACCACCGCCGTCTCCCCAACCGTAAACCGCACCCCGTCCTCCTCCTCCTCTCGCCCCTTCCCCCAACAACAAAACCAAGGCTACGTCGCCCTCCTCCGCAAACAAAAAGCCACCGTCTGGTGCGACCGCGCGCAGCACCTCGACCCGCGCCACCTCGCCGCCCAGCGCGCCGCCAAAGCCCGCGCGCACCTCGAGGTCGCGGGGGCGCCGGACTCGGGACGCGCGATGACTACTACGTCCACGGCGCAATCTGGCCTGGCGTCGGGGGGTAGCAGGGTCGCGGCGAAGATTAGACATCATGGCAAGGCGGGGCTGGTGGGGTATGCACCCGCGGGCGACTTTGGGGTTGGTGTCGGTGGTGTGCCGATGCGGTTGAGTGCTACGGAGGTGGAGGGGGGGGATAGCGATGGCGAGGATGCGGTGTCGAGCGTGCAGCATCATCGGCGGACGGGGAGTGGACGGAGTAGTCTTGGGAGTTCGAAACGCGGGGTGGGGATGCGACAGAGTGGCTCTGGGAGCGGAGCGCGGTGGAGCGTGGGGACGCCGGCTGCGGTGACGCCGAGGGATTCCCAGGGGGAGTTCGATGTTGTGGTGCACCCGCCTGGTGGGACGCCGGCGGGGAGCATGGCGAGTGGGAGTAGTGCGGAGCGTGGGGATGCGGTGGCGGAGTTGGATGCGGCGAGGGTGGCTAGTAATAGTCTCCTTAAGCAGGTGGGCGGTGGAGGGGTGACGAGGGAGAAGAGCGTGAGGAATCCGGAGGAGTTGAGGAGGAGGGGGAGCGTGGATGAGAGGACCATGACTATGAGTGCCCAGAGGCTGTTTGTGGCGAATCCGGATGAGGACAGTGATTAAGCTAGGGGAGGGGGGGATGTAGGGGGATGGATATACGTTGGTTGGTTTAGGCGCCCAGGAGGCGTCTGGGAGAGAAGTAATGTCGGAGAGGTGGAGGGGAGTACATATGTGGTGGGGGAGTTGTTTTTCTCTGATGGGGAGAGATAGGGGGTTGGTTGAAATCTAATATGAGAGTTTGAAGACTTTCTTTTGCTGCTTCTGCTCTGCTACACTGTGTCTGTGACGTTGTGGGTATGGTATACACCATGACGGGTGAAGTAGAGGGTATCACGCACTTGCACTTCATTCATATCGCTATTATGGTTTAACGGATTCTCCTCTGGTAGACCCCTCCTTCCGTCCCTGCCAAGTATAATCCAAGCAAGAATAGAAGAGCAAGTTAAAGAAAAAAAAAATTATTTTTATTTATTTGCGTAGGAACGCAAGCTCATCTTACTCATTATAACTATTAACATTCTGCAAGGGCATAATCAGATCGTACTAAAGAGAACATTACTGCCATTACTTCCCTCCCTTCGCCTCCCCCTTCTTTTTCAACCTTCGTGTATATTCGTATAATTGAAGTATTCACAAGCAGAAGCTACGCTCTGAAAGGAGTATACTACTAGTACCTGCTTACAGGGGGTGGTCAGAGCGCGCAGGATTAACGGCGCTGTTGTTCATGCTGACACGGGTGGAGCAGCGAAGATTAGAAAGTGTGATGATTCATCATCACTAGATCTGTGGCATCCCGCCTTTATATACACCTTTTTACGCCCCCTACACCCCGCCTCGAACTCATATAGTGTTGCATTCCCGAATTTCACACCTGCATATGCAAGCCAAGCTTTGAAAGTCATGGACAGACGTGTACGTACCGGCTGCTTGACATGTCTTAGGCGACGCGTAAAGTGCGACGAAGCAAAACCTTTTTGTAATCGTTGTTCTGCCGGGAATTTCGTCTGCGAGGGTTATGGACCTCCTCGAAGAGCGCCACAAGCCGTCTCTTCTTCTTCTTCTCAAAACCGGGGTCTCGGCGAAGAGGAAGACCCGTCCCTGGAGCTGTCGTGGAAGCACCCTCATTGGCGACAGGAACAGTTACCGCTTTATCACCACTTTGTGACGGCGACGGCGGTGAGGTTTTTTAGAAATGATCATGTTGGGTTCTGGAGAGATCAGGTTGCGCAGATGTCTGTTGGGTCTGATCTTGTTTATCAGGCTCTTTTATCGGTTGGAGCGGTTCATCGTGGATTACTACTTAGATGCCAGGACGGGAGCGTCGAGGAGGCATCAAAGTCTAGGGTTCTTGGATTGAAATCCTATGGGGTTACCTTACGGCTACTATCCAATTACCTAAGGCAGGAAAGGAAGCCAGATATGCTTGTCCTTCTTATTGTCCTGATATTGCTTACGTACTTTGAGGTAGGAATATATCTGTTCCGGCCCAACCACGAAATATGCCCGCTCGTGAGCAGGCCGGCCAGCTCACGAGCTGGCCGGCCCAACCACGAGTAATTAGAAGTAAGAGTAATCAATTGATCTATATAGCTACGTTTCCTACTGTGTCTGCGCGTGCTCTTTTCTTCCGAGGCCTTTCAACTAAAGCCTTTTCTGTACGTATAGCCAGACCTGATAAGTAGCCACAGTCATGATCATCGTTATGACAGTGTACGCTACACTCCTTTGCTTCCTTATAACAACGACACCTCTTTGTACTACACTGCCCTTTGCATTAACATGATATTCCTACCCGTGCACTTATAGAAGCTTCTCTAGCTGCAAGACCTAACGTTACTTGCTTTGTAGAAGTAGGAATTTGGATATCAGACCATAGAGCTTGCTCTACAACTCTAAGTGATTTTGTAGGTATAAGGCGTTGTATAATACCAGAAAGTGTAAGAACCCGATATCTATGAGGGTAAGGCTCTTCTAGAATGCGTGCAAAGAGCCTCTTATTATCAGTTGAGGTTCTATCCTCTCGAGGAACCTTTATAGAGACTATAGCTCTAATATTAAAGTGTTGGATATCATGCTTCTTTGTATACTTACGTATCATAGAAACCCTCGCTCTATGAGTAGCTGCTATAGCTTTCTCAATTATAGGGTCAGGAAGCTCAGTCCTAGGCTAAGCTGGCACTCGAGCCCGGCTCCCATGCTGGAGCTTAGAATTGAGCTCTCGCTCTGGCTCTGGCTCGAACTCAGAGCTTAAGCTGAGCTCAGAATTGAGCCCCGAGCTAGAGAGCTCAATTCTAGGCTCTGGCTCAGCCTGGCTCTAGGCTCGAGTTCCGAGTCTTGAGCTCTCGAGCTCAATTATAAACTCTGGGTCAGCCTGGAGCTGGGCCAGAGCTCGAGCCTAAGCTCGAGTAGGAGCTCGGCGCCAGAGCTCGGAATTATGCTCTGGCTCTAGTTCTAGCTCA
>KV459457.1:28459-44469 GCA_001662645.1 Pseudogymnoascus sp. 03VT05
GCTCGAGCTCTAGGCCCAGAACTAAGCTCGAGCAATTGCTCGAGCTCTAGCTCAGGCTCAGAATTGAGCCTAGAGCCCAACAATTCAATTCTAGGCTCTGGCTCTTGCTGGAGCCGTGGGTTAATTAGAGCTTCGAGCTCAGAGCCAGAGGCTTCCAGCTCAGGCTCGGACTGGAGGTCGCTCTTGAAAATTGGGCCCATTGTTGGGTCTTCCTGCTCAACTCCAACTGTAAGATCCTTCCGGGCCTGGCTATTAAGCCAGTTGAATATGAGAGCGTCCTATCTCGGAACAGTAGCTCAGCTGGTGCGCACCCAATTGTAGAGTGGATTTAGGTGTTCATTGCAAGCGTGACCTTAAGTAGCCCATCCTTCCACTCTGTAGACCCATAGTCCATTTTCCATGCTTGTAGCTTTGCTTCTACAACTCCATTTGCCTGCTCAACTAGGCCTTGTGTTTGAGGTGACCGTGGAGCTCCATTTACTACTTGAATCCCATACTTGCGTAGTAGGATAAGTAGAGCCCCCTTAAATTCCTTCCCATTATTAGCTTGCATAATCTTCGGAGGTAAGAAAGCTGTAATAAAGGTAGCAAAGCAGTCTGCAATTGGCTTTACATGCTTGCTCTTTAATGGATATAGCTACGTATATTTTGAGAAGTGATCCTTTATATGTAGAATCCACTTATATTGTCCTAAAGGCTCATGTCGCATATTAATTAGGTCAATTTGAACCCTTTCCTAAGCTCGGCTACTTATAATAGGGACTAATGGAGCTTTTGTTGTATTTGGTTGATTTAGTGTGCAATTCTTACACCTTTTGAGTATAAATTCAACATCCTCGCGCTTTATTCCATAGTACTGCTGCTTAATAGTAGGCCATACCTTATTCCGGCCTGCATGTAGAAGCTTTAGGTGCTCTTGTATAATAACATCAAACACCTCTGCTTTTTGAACTACATACCGAACAGTAGGATGTTTTGCATCACTCTGCCTATATAGCTTATTATGAACAAGTGTAAAGTTCAATATTGTGCGGTGTTTTAGATTAACAGCCTCTTTATTTGGTGGTATATAGGCTGCTGGATCTTCGAGTATAGTGTGCATCCGGCTCTGCTTTTCATCTGAAAATAGCTCTCGATTATGGTAGGTTGTACTATTAATATAGGCTTCGAAAGCAGTACGCACATCGTGTGGAAATGGGTTTATTGAAGCAATAGTAGCCATAATTACTACTATAAAATAGATGTAGGATTTGAAGGGTTTTCTACGGTCTACACCGCTACTTACCCCGCTCGTGGTTGGGCCGGCCAGCTCGTGAGCTGGCCGGCCTGCTCACGAGCGGGCATATTTCGTGGTTGGGCCGGAACATATACAAGAGACTTTTCATGATGAGTGGGAACCCGACTGTGGAGGAGCTTCTGCGGCGAAATAGGTACGTGCCATGAAAGAGAATAGCCTAGAGAAGGGGGCTCCATGTAACTTTTGCTATAGTCAAATAGCACAGAGTCATCGACCTATTCCATCTTTGAGCGAGATAAGCCAGCAACCGCCTGAGCAACAGGTGCCAATGCTGAAAATATTTATTGGTGTGAAAAGCCCACTTGCTCTCCCTTAAATTGTCTCTCTAACGACTGCGACGAAAACTAGTCTCATGCTGTGACAATCGACTTGATCCTTTCGAAATCCTGGGATTAGAGAAATGGGGTAATGGTTCCTTTGCTATTTAAATCTTTCGTTGAACTTTATGTAGGCTGACATTTTTAGAAGATGCTGTTGTTGTTCGTAGCTGTGCCGGACGTGTGGGCCCCTAGATGCTGAATCTGCTGTTTCTCGACCACGTTTTACAGTTTACCGACGTGATGATTATGCATCATACGGATTAGTTCTTATCATCCAAAGCCCTATTTACATTGTCTATGCCCAGATCACTCAACTAACAGTGACCATTGCATAGATTGCTCAGCTGAGCTCTTCAAGAATGGTGATGTTCGCGAGACCTTGAAAGAGCGTGCACCTGCGCATAATAGTGCAATTGACGAGCTTGGGCTTCCTGGATTTGATGAGTAAGTCCAGTCATTTTACTTGCATAATACGCATATCGACATACTAATTTGTTGCTCAATCATTTAGTCTTGAACAAAGCGTTCGAGATGATGTTGCGCTCGTACACAAGTCCCTTCTTCTTAGAAAAGAACTTGCCGAACGAACACACGGCTTTGTCTATGATATAACTACTGGAAAGGTCACACCGGTTGTCTAGCTAATAAAAGAGCTGGCTTAATATACATTTAAAGAAATGAATCTCTCTTTTTACCACTTTTTCTATCAACTGTTGTCACGTAGACGAACCGCAGGTCTAAACAGTAATCATGAATGAATTGATAAGACTTTGGATGCTCCTATAAATACAAAAAATACGACTAAGCGGCTAACACCCCTCTGTACCTCATCTTTCCAGCTCGCAGCCTATCCATTGCCTCGGTGATTCCATGTGTCGTCATGGGAAATGATTCAATGATTGGCTTGATATTGTGCAAGGCAGTAAAATCGATCATCTCCCGATACACCTGACGCGGAGCAACTAGTGAGCCTATGATTCGCAGCTCCTTGCCAATCACTGCACCGGAAGGAATGCTCAGATTGTGTTGGCTGACCGTGACAGGGTAGATGCTTCCCTGTGGCGCCATGATGGCCAGAAAAAGGTCCCAGTCCGGTTGAAACGATGTGGTGACCAAGAGGTGGTCGATCGGCTTCCCAATATCGAGCGTTTCCACTCCTGCTGTGGCGACGAATTGTGTTGCACCTAACCTCATGGCTTCCTCCTTCTTGTCTTCTGTGCCAGAGAAAGCGACGACCTCACAGCCCATCCTGGCGGCATATTGAATAGCGAGATGGCCTAGGCCCCCGATTCCGACGACGCCGACTCGGTCTGTTGATTTAACATTCGAGCTCTTTAACACATGGAAAACCGTGGCGCCGCCGCACATTAGAGGTGCTGCGTTTTCCAGGCTAATCGTGGATGGAAGTTTGAATATAAATGATGCTTTCCAGACCGCGTAGGTGCCGAAGGATCCCTGATCTAGGTTTGATTTGCCGTACTTCTCAACTTGCGGACAGAGATTATCTTTTCCTAACAGGCACTGTTTGCAAACACCGCATGAGTTGTGAAAATATCCCCACCCAACATGCTCGCCGATTGAGTGGCTCTTGACGGCGCTTCCGATTTGCTATTACAGAGACGATTAGAGGCCATGCAATTTTGGGTGCAAGAGCCGCTTACCTCGATTATTCCTACTCCTTCGTGTCCAAGTACCATATCCGTGTGCCTCCGATGCTCATCTGTTCCACAAACACCGGAGTGTGTCACCTTCACGAGTACCTCATCGGCACCTATTTCTCTGGTCGTAGTTCCTTCTATGATGGACCCCTCTTTCGAACCCTTGAATACTGTGAAAGAAACCATGTTGACTATACTCTTGTGTGACTTGAGATATCTGTCAGGCGGGTTTTTCGTTTGGTCAAGAAGGTGAGATATTATGTTTGATGTTTTATGGCGTCGTTGGCTACGAGGGCTTCACTGCCTTTAAATAGCTTCACGTCAGAAAATATGCACGATGTCTACAGCGTCATTCAACATGGTACGAAGAACTAGCGTAAGTTTATTTATTAAGAGTTGGATTATAAGATAGTTTACCCTTATTCCAGGCTCTAGATTCAACAAGCTGAAGCTATTTGATTTGAAAGCAGCTGGATATTGAGGGGGGCGAGGGAAACGAGTGGTCCGTAAACCCACTTAATTACATGCTGCTCAATCAGCGCTCGTACCGAGCTAGGCGAGCAAGTGGAACTATTATTTGACCTAACTATGTTTGATATTGCCGAAGATAACAATCTGTTGAACTTACTAAGCAGTTCTAGAAGCCGACCGAATAGTTCTAGCTGTCGGTCGCGGTGTTTCTGCACTCATTAATGCGGCTATCTCTGACCTGACTCGTTTTCTGACTAGAGAAAGAGGTATGCCATATATCCCACCTAACAACCATCGAGGCAGCGCTCCGCCCTTATATTTTGGCCCAACCCACACATCAAAAACCAGATGCCTTACCCTAGACCCAAACCCCCTTAACTACCGCCACATTCCTAACCTCGACGTCTACTTCCATCCTTTCTTCTCCTCCTTCTCTCCCTTCATCTTCCTCCCTTTCCGCTTCCCCCCTTCCACCACCGCTAACTACCCCTTCAACAACCTCCACAATCTCTTCTCCCCTCGCCATCTCCTTCCGGCCCGTTTCTTTAACATTCTCATGCACATGCATCCAACCCCCCTGGCCCTCTCCCAAAAACCTTCCTCCAACCTCCCATCCCATCCTTGACGACGGCAATAAGCCAAGATTAACATGTCTCACCTTCCACTTCCCCTCCACGCCTCCCACCATCCCCAGTTCCTGCAACCCCTCCTGAAACCTCGTCCACGCAAACTGATTATCCTCTGCAAAAACAACCACACCCCTCTTCTCCACGGTCTCCCTGACCGCCTCCCAGTCCACTGCCCCGTTCACCACAAGCACTTCAAACCCATTACCCAGCGCACCGCGCCGTAGGCCTTCAATAGAAAACGGATTAATCTCCCACGCCAACACCGCGTACCCCCGCGAGAGGTAAGAGAGTGTGAAATACCCGATTCCGGCGTATAAATCCACCGCAATTTGCACATCTTCCCCATTTTGCCCATCACTGCCACCGGAGGCATTACCACCACCAGCACTAATAGCTTTCGACCACCATGACGCAGCACCGAAGCGGAGGACCCTCGCCTTCTCGGTCACATTCCCACGACTGAACATCGTCCAGCGCGGGGCCCAGGACTGGAAAATCCCGTTCTGTCTCGTCCGCACCCAGAACGCGTTTTCAAAATCCTTTTCCCCTATCGGCTCTCCCTCCCCAGCCCCTGCTGCTAATCCAGGACCAAGCGCCCATCTCTCAGCGGAAATGGCGGGGCCGAAGTCGCCGAAGAGAGAGTGTAGATGCGAGGGGGCGCGGATGATATTCTCATCCTCTTCGGAACCGGGGATGGGGTGGTTGATAGCTAGGTGCGTCACTTTCTCTCCCCCTAGTCGCATGATGGCGGCCAAGACGCCGGTCCATAGCTTCTCTACCACCGCAGGGGGCGCTTTGTCTAGCACGGCCTGCCAGGCGTCTGAGGATAGGCTGCCGGTGGGTAGGAGGGCCAGTGGGGTGTAGACGGTGTATCGCTTGGGGAGGGTGGAGAGGAGGGACTCCCGAGCTTGTGAATCAACTAGTGAGCTGACAGCGGGATGAGAGAGAAATGTAATGAAGGGGTCGGAGAGGTTGTGTGAAGCTTTTGGTCCTGTTCCCAATTCACCGAGCGCGTTGCTCGCATGGGAAACAGGCAGCAGCACAACGGAAATCCCTTCCATGAGGCCTGGTTCTGGAGGCGGCGAGGGAAGGGACGCGCGCGCCTCAGCTAGAGTGGTACATAGGGGAAGTATGATGGTAGTTGGTATGCGAAGGTGTGGCGCGGAGACAGAAGAGGAGGGTGATGAGCGGGTAGGGATGATTTTCTCGAAGCGGTGGAAGTGGGAGGCGGATTCGAGCCATGATTTTACGTCCTTTGCGGATTGAGAAGGACAGTCTAGGTATAACCTCGCTATCTCCTCTCCTGTGCCTGCTTCATCGAGGTGCTGTTTTCTTTCTCTTTCTTCTACTTCTTGCGGCGGCGCATTGGTTGTTTCCATCGCCCACCTGTCTGTCTGTCTGTCCCGTGACGTCGAAGAAAGCCACGCAGAAAGTCTGGATTCTCTGGCTTCTTCGGCAAATACGGTCTCTGCAGTACAGCTTCTATAGTACAGCTAGCGAGAGGTATTTTGTGGTATGAGGGCGGCGTTATACTTCCCTGTCGTGTGATGGCGGGGTATATTACTGATAGTGGGGGGATTATTGATACTGATTGCCAAAAAAAAATATAAGCGCAACCTTGGCGATCGGTGGTGCGGCTACTCCCGTCCATCACCATCACGGGCCAAGCAATTGCATCCTTCCGCGGGGCTCATCGCAAGAAGCCAGCCTTGGGCTGAAATGGAATAACATACTCTCCACCGGACGATACCCTTCACGACAGAGGTTCCCATTTACTAAAGTTGCTTTGCTGCTCTGTTACTTTGATAGCCGTTAGAGAAACATTGAATCCGAACACCCAATATGGATCCACTCAGTATCACCGCAAGCATTATTGCTATTGTACAGCTCACCGGCGTTATTATCGGATGTTTGAACGATTTGAAAGACACATCTAAAGATCGTGCGCAATGTGCAATCGAAATATCAAACGTCTCCAATCTCCTCGTGACGTTAATGTACCGCCTTGATGAAGTGTCATCTAATGACACCTGGTATGGGGAGGTGCAAGCTCTTGCTGCTGTCAACGGACCCATTGATCAGTATAGGTCTGCCCTTGAACAGCTGAAGTCAAAATTTACATCTTCCGCTTCTAGTAGAACCAAGATTGGCGGTGCGCTCAGCTGGAAATTCAGCAAAGAAGAGGTTGCCAACATACTAATGAGAATTGAACGGCTTAAATCACTCACCCAAATCGCACTTGAGATGGATCATTTGTAAGGATCTTTGCCCCGGGTAGAAACCGAGTGTCTGACTAGATAAGCAAATTGTCTCAAGCACTGAAGATCGATACCACTGTTATCACAAATACAGTCAGGTCACTACAAGAGAACCAAGTCAGCGAACAATATCGCGTTATTACAGACTGGCTATCATCGACCGATTTCCCGGCTCAGCAATCCGACTTTATTGGCAGAAGACAGGAAGGGACAGGCCAATGGTTCACCGTATCTCGTGAGTTCACCAACTGGCTTCAAGGAACGAAGCAGGACCTATTCTGCCCCGGTATCCCTGGAGCCGGGAAGACAATGATCGCAGCAATCGCCGTTGATCATATATGGAAAGCGTTTCAAGGCGACAACGTCGGTGTTGCTTACATATACTGCAATTACAAAAGACAAGAAACGCAGACTACTACAGATCTGTTGGCTGCTATTCTCAAACAGTTGGTCCAGGAGCGTCCATTATATGGAGAATCAGTTTCAACTCTCTATAGGCTGCATACTGACCGGAGGACTCGTCCGTCACTTGATGAGATTTGCACTGCACTCGACTCTGTTCTTAACAATTACTCTAAAGCGTATATCGTAATCGATGCTTTAGATGAGTGCTCGGACGGTGACGGTACTCGCAGCGAACTGCTTACTATACTCCGCAGACTACAGGCCAAGACCGACACAAGGTTAATGGTGACATCCCGTTTTGTCTCTAGGATTGAGCAATCATTTGAAGGATCTCTAATGTTGGAGATCCGAGCTAGTGAGGCAGATGTAAAACGATACGTTACCGGCCAGTTGCATCGATTACCAATGTGTATTCAGCGTGATCCTGAATTACAGGGAGAAACTCAAGACGGAATTGTTCTAGCAGTAGACGGCATGTGAGTGTTTTGACCCATCCAAAATACTGTAACTTACTATAGTAAGGTTCCTTCTCGCTCGCCTCCATGTAGACTCGCTACGGGGTAAAATGACGAAAAAAGCAGTTAGAACAACTCTCAAAAAGCTCCCTAGAGGCTCGACAGCACTGAACGAAGCATACGATGAAGCGATTGAGAGAATTGAAAGCCAATTGCCTGAAGAATCTGAGCTGGCAAAAACCGTGATTTCTTGGATTACCTACGCTATGAGACAACTTACTACAGAAGAGCTTTCTCATGCCCTTGCTGTCGAGGCAGGCGAGTTAGAACTCGATAAAGACAATATTTCTGACATTGAAGACATAATATCGGTTTGCGCGGGCCTCGTTACATTTGATGAGGAAAGCGACATCATTCGGTTAGTTCACTACACTACCCAAGAATACTTTGACCGTGTGCGAGAAGTCTGGAACCCTAAAGCTCAGGAAGAAATCGTGTCGACATGCCTAACCTACCTATCATTTCAAACTTTCAGCACTGGCCACTGCAACGACGACGTAGAGCTTGAGAGTAGGATTAGGCAGAATCCGTTCTTAGACTACGCTGCTCGATACTGGGGAAACCATGCCCTCCCCATCCAGCAAACAATTGAAAAGTTGGCCCTGCCATTTCTATGCACCACGAATCAACTGGCATGCTCAACCCAGGTTGCATTTGCTTCGAACTACAAATTTGATGGCTATAGTCAAGACATGGCAAATAATCTCACAGGTATACACGTTGCGGCATTACTTGGAATGACATACTTGCTACAAGAACTAACGCAAATCGATGGAAATAAAAATTGCATACATATAGATGCACGAGACTCATATGGTTGGACGCCGCTGTCATGGGCCGCATCAAGTGGGCACGAAGCGGTTGTAAAGCTGCTCCTTCAGCGGGACGACGTTGTACCTGACTCAAAGGACAATTATAATCGAACTCCACTGACATGGGCAGCTTTTAAGGGGCACGATGCAATTGTGAAGCTGCTTGTTGAACTGGACAACGTTGAAGCTGACTCTAAGGATAAAGGCGGACAAACTCCGCTGTCATCGGCAGCTAGGTGGGGGAACGAGGGGCCTGTAAAACTGCTCCTTGAGAGGAATGACGTTGACGCCAACTCGAAGGATAAGGACGACTCCACACCGCTATATTGGGCAGCGGGTTATTCGTGGCCGGAACAAAAGAGTAACCACGAGGCAATTGTGAAATTGCTCCTTGACCGACACGACGTTGAACCTGACTCCAAGAACAAAAACGGTAGAACGCCGCTATTAGCAGCAGCTGAGTGGGGTAATGAGGCAATAGTAACGCTACTCCTCGAGCGGGACGCTATAGCTGACTCAAAGGATAATGATGGTCGAACGCCACTATCAAACGCAGCTAGGGGGGGGCATGATGCAATTGTGAAGCTGCTTCTTGAGCGAGGTGATGTCATGGCCGACTTAAAGGATAATAGTGGTCGAACGCCGCTATCATGGGCAGCTTCAAGCGCGTTCGGGACAGTAGTAAAGCTGCTCCTCGAGAGGAACGATGTCAATGCGAGCTCAGAGGATAACATGGGTCGAACGCCGTTTTGGTGGGCAGCAAATAGTTCCTGGTCACATGATGATATTAAGCAAGTATCGGCTGTGAAGCTGCTCCTCGAACGAGACGATGTTGTATTCGACTCAAAGGATAACAACGGTCGAACGCCACTGTCAATAGCAGCAGAACGAGGGCATAGGGGGATAGCAAAGCTGCTCCTTGGGAGGGACGACGTCGACCCCAACTCGAAGGATAAAGACGGCTACACGCCATTATGGTGGGCAGCGAAGGCAGCGAGGAAAGCGGCGGCAGCGCTGGAAGCGGCGGGGGGGGTGGAAGTGGTGGGAGCGGTGCTTGCGAGGGAATTGCGGGAAGTGATAGATAGGAGCGACGCAATGGTGGGGCTACTCCTTAAAAGGGACGATGTTATGGTCGATTCAAAGGACAACGAGGGTCGAACGGCGATGTGGTGGGCAGCGAAGAACGGGCAAGAGACAACCATGAAGTTGCTCACCGACCGAATAGCAGAAGATGGGAGGAAGGCAAAAAGAGAGCATCACATCGAGACTACTTCCTAGACAAGGAAAACCCATTAATAAATGGCCTAACCAACCGCTAGGAGCAAGAAAATATAAACTAAAAAATATTTAACAAAATAAATCATCTTTCTAAATTTCTAAACCCCTAACCCCTAAAAGGATTATTCTAGGAAAGGGTGAATCGTTAGAAGTCGTCTTAGAACCTCATAACCTCGATTTTTCGTTAATACTAATAAGAATTATGGTAGTAACTTTCAATAGCACAAAATACTTAGTTTACAGCGAAGATAGTAGATTAGAGATTAGCCTAACTAATGCGATTGCTAATCCTATCGTAAGACTTAACTAGTAGTTAAGTATAGTAACTCTGCTATGCTATGCTATTAATAGGACTCGTCCTCTATAAAAGTCTAGGGAGGGACTGTGAATAACAGCACTATCTATAGTAACTAGTTTAAATATTCATGCTTTATCACTAAAGTTCACAATTACTATTTATAGCAACAGTAGTTTAAGTAGGTATAGTTAATCACTCGAGGCACAATCGCCATTTATAGCAACTGTAGTTCAAGTAAATGCGTTCAGTCACTCAAGACTACTGTTAATTATATTTAGGAAAATGACAAAGCCACCATAATATAGTCTACACTATCAAGGTTATGACACTGTAGGACTCTGCTATATTTGAGTTCGACTTTGCCATAGTCAACGGATATAGCACAATAAGTGTAGTTATCATATTTATGAACTTGAAGGGGCTATCGACGATATGAAATCTAGCTAACGGTCAACCCGACCTCTGTAATCAACATTTAGAGGCTGTTGACGGAGAAGCACAAAGGGGCATTAACCACATTAGACGAATGGTAAGAAATAACCCCTTTTCTACTGCAATTGTCAAAATATAAACGTCTCATACATACCGCCACACAGCAGATGACGAGCAATAAAAACACCCCCCTTTCTCGACAACTCACCTCAACTACCGACCCAGTGCCGATGAACCAATACCCACTTACTTCCCAACCTCATCGATCTCCAGCGCTCAGACCTATGCCTAGACCTATGTTCATCTGCATCACCATCACCATCGCCATCGCCATCGCCATCGCCACGTCACTCCCTAGGTCATCATCTTCTTTCCTGCGCAACCCCCTTCCATGTTCCCCTATGACACCCCCATAGACTCCCATCACGACCCCCCTCAGACTCCCAGCCTCCCCCAGAAACAATCCCCCAGAAACCCTCCCCTGACCACCTAAGGCGCCCTCTCCCATCCCTCTTCGCACTCAATCCCAAACCGCAGACCTGCTCCACCTTACCATCACCACCCATCACCTACGTAACCCGCCACGAGCCTCCCCTACCCCTTTCCCCGCAACTACTCATCTTCCCCGCCACCGCAATCTTACCTGCCCCTTCCCACGCGAGCACACACTCCCCTCTACCCCTCTACATCTCAGCTCCACTAGCACCATCCTTCCCTAGCACAACAGCTAAGACGCAACAACAGCCCTACTCCACCCGATTTTTTCATCCGATCTTTCTTCCCCCTGTCACCCCACCCCTCCTCCCTTACCTTCCCTAGCCCCCAAGAACAAGCGGTCCAAGCTCACATCGATAGAAATGATCACGCCCCCACCCCACCGTTTCTCTGCTCGTCACATAGAAAACCGCACCAGGGCACGTCATCAGTGCATCTGTCATTCGTGCATTGTAGTCCTCACCGCATCGCAGCGGGTCGGGGTGGAGATGTTGATGTAGGTTAGTAGTGTTAGTAGTGATGCGCGGAGGGGAGGGGCGGTGAGGTGGCGGGGGAGCGTGCGCTGCTGGTAGATGGAGGGGGAGGGGAGGGTATTGGATGGGGATGGAGGACGGTAGAGGGGGGTATAGGATGGGATTGAGGGATATGCCGGTGAAATGACGGATCTGTGCGGGCATTGTGGTGTGGTGTGGTGTCTTGTGTTGAGGCGGTGTTATGGCATACTATTCCCATGCTGTTTCCCGATGTTAATCATCCTCGTGTTTAGCTCTGTTCCCTATACTCATGGTGAGCAAAAGTGATTGTGTATGCACAGGAATTAATAGTAACAATTTAAGCTATTAGAATATTCAAGCTCTTAGAATTTATCTCTTTAATCCCATCACTGTGAAACTGTTCACCCGTAGCAATAGAGACACTATCACCACCCACAACCCCTCTACACTCTTCCACCACCCTCCAAGACTAGTCCACCCATAGCCCCGATCCTCCCCATCGCTACACACCACACCACGTGGTCACCCGCTCGCTACTCACCCACGCACGCTCATCTCATCGCGCAGATGATGGATAACGGGCCTTAACGCGGGGAAATGGCGGGGTGCGTGCGCGAGAGGCGAGCGGGGGGCGGGCCGTTTGGACCTTGGGTCTTGGATGGGCCTTGGACCTTGGATAACTGGCCTTGGACCTTGGAATTGTGTGGGAGATCGTGTGGGAGTGTGGGAAGGGGTTGTAGATCTGGGGTACTGGAGTATGTATTGGATTTAAGGAGGAGAGGAGATGAGGGAGATGAGGGACGGGAAGAGGTGATTGAGGGGGTTAGTGAGGCAGAGAGGGGAGATGAGAGGGGTCGATGGAGAAACGGCGGAGGATAGAGTGCTGGGAATGGGAGGGAGAGGGTGTGGTGGGGGTTGGTGATCTGAGGTGCTTGCTATCAGATCAGAGTGAAGGGACAGAAAGAAACAAGAGGGGAGATTCTGTTCCAAGAAACAAAATCAAATTCCTCAGCGCAAACAAGTGATGCAGAAGACTTTTCATCGGGCGAGCCTTACGCTCTTCCCATCACCCACCAAAGACAATTTGCAATTTGCAAGATGCATGCATGGTGGGGGTAGGTCCGTTCGCCGGGGGGTCGGCGTAACCAGACTCGGGAATACTTTTCGGTGCCCTGGGACAGGGACGGGCTGGCGTGCGCAGCGACGATGATGGTACCTATATACTGCATTTGGCTTGTGATAGTATGGGGTCATGAGCAGAGGGATAGGTGTTGTTGTTGTTTGTTAGTACGGGAGGGTTTGAGAGTGATAGTGGCAGTGGTGGCAGTGGTGCTGGTGAGAGATAGAGGAGGAGGAGGGGTCATCGGGGATAACCACTCCGTCTCCGACACCACCACCACCACCGGCGCTGCACCAGCCACACCAGCATACCCATACCAAAATTTCAACACCCCATCCTCATCCCCAACCCGCGCTCGGTCACCAAGTCAGCCAGCAAGTTCATCCCCAGTCCCCAACTCCCAGCGGGCAAATATCGGAACCTCAAAACAACCAGGCCTGTCCCTACCTCTCTGCACCCCATCCCTCCCCATCCCCCTACCTCCCATCCAGACTCTCGGACGAACACACACACACACACGCCATATATGTGAGGGATGGGGGTATAGAGATCCCCATATCACATGCATCCCCCAGCTCTAACCCCGGATGGTGTCCGAGAGCCGGGCGCGAGCGGGTGGGTTAGTGTGTGTCTGACCTACCTGCCTGCCTGGTAGTCCTGTCTGGTTGTCTGCACCCAGAGTTGGGCGGCTGGGTAAGTGCAATTTCATGGCGACGCCTGGCGCTCTGGGTGCCTGGGTGGATGGATGGATGTCTAGATGTGCCCATAGACCACCCATTGGCATGCCTGTCCTTATCGGCGCTTTTTATATAGCGGGGACGGCGGCGGCGGGTGGATGGATGGGCGAGGGAGGTGGGAGCTGGGGGTACGGATGGGGAAGGGTTGGGGGGATGGGGGATGGATTGGGATGGATTGGGATGGATGTCCAACGGCGTGGCTTGGTGAAGCGCTTTCGTGTTATTGTATCGGTTTGTATAATCACAGCCTGTATAATCGTATTATCCAGCTTGTATAATTCCGTTAAAAGATGACAACTGAGCCGTCTGTATAATTCCGTAAGAAAATGACAACGCCGCCGTATGTCCATCAAACAAACCAACCCCTACGAAACCCACCCCCCAACTGCCACCTCCGAGTCTCGAACAGATCTCCAACTTCCATCCCTCTTCCACAGCCCACAGCGGAAATTACAACCTACACTCCCTCCTCCTCTTCCGTCCATCACCTCCCTCTCATCCCTCGTAAAAAAAACTCCCTCCTCTCAGCCATATAGCCCACATATAACCCACTAACCCCCTACTAGCTCAACGGCGGGCAACTCCACGTGGAAAACGCCCAGCGTCCCCACTTTCGCCTTCGTTTCTTCCTTCCTCCCAACAATCTAATCTCCCAATCCGTACATTCGAAACAAAAATCAGAGAAGGATATCACGTGATTAACCCCTTCGTGGTTGCTGGATTGGGAAATTAGACTTTTTCTTGGGAAGGGCCGTTTTCTTAGTGGCCGTGTGATAAGGGATTGGTAAGAAAGGAGGATGGATGGATGGGAGAGGGGATGCGAGGGGGTAATGAGCGATGAGGTGTCGATTTTTGACAGATGGTGGCGGCTAGAATTCCCTGACCAGCTGTGATGATGATAGATGTCTTTCCTCAGCTCAGCGTATCGCCCACTTGCCACCTCTATTTTCTTATTCTCCCTCCTATCCTCCCCTCACTCAGTCCCCTCACTCCCCCCCTCCATCCCACCAGCACCACGTAACCCATCCCACCCAGCACAGAACAAAAACGACCTGTCTCCCCCCCCCTCACTTCCATCGCCACAACATCAAGACACCTGTCTCACCTCCGCTATCTGATCTCACTCATGTCTCAGACGTGCTTACTCGCCAAAGAACGCCTCACTTCCATACCCACATCCATACATACGTACATACGCACCGCAACTCTGCCGTCCTGTCCTATAGTCCGCTCCGGGGAGACAGGAAGCTTCGTAGCGGAGTAGGAGGCCTCGTAGGGGGGCAAGAAGAAGCCATATCCCGCCCCTATCGCTGATCTAGACATACCCACGACTAAACCGGGTGTAGCCAGGCGATGGAGAGGTGGGATGGGCTGGATTGGGGTGATGGCGGAATAGGTGTCGATCCGCGGCGCCCACGGCGGCGGTGGATGCTGTGGATGGATGGGTCCGCTGGTGTGGTGCGGTGGTGTACCCTGAGCGGCGTAGAATGTTTGTGCATCAACGCTGCTGTTGTGCTTCCGTAGCTGCCGCTGATGCTCCTAACACTCCTATGGTATTACCATCCATACCAACACCACCGACGCTGCTTACTCCCATCAACCAACGCATCTACGACCCTTCCCTTCCCTTCCCTTCCCTTCCCCGCGGGCCCGTTCCCGCAACGCATCGCTTGGTAAACTGACCATTCTCATCCTCTGTCCGCAACTGGACCGCGGAAGGGTGGTTGTGCATACGGCGCGCGGGGCTATGGAGGTTAGCGCCAGGGGGGGGAGATGCATAACTCTCCCGTGTGGGTGCACTATTTTAGTTTGGGGGAGGTGTGTGGTTTTTTGGGGCGGGAAGGGGAGAGATGAGGAGAGGAGAGGAGAGGTGATGGATTGGCGGGTATGCATTGGGAGAGTCCGCGGAGGAGGCGTGATAGATGTGCTGTGCTGTGCTGCTGTGCTGTTACTGGTGCTACGACTGTACTGTAGTGCTGGAATGGAATGGACTGTAACGGGGGTGTAACTTCTGTCATTAAAGGACGGGTTGGTGGTGATGTTACGAGTTACGAGTTGCTATAGGATTTAGAGGGCATATGTAGACAACGGTATCTTTAGAGAGAACTGCGTAGCTAGATGCGTGAGAAGACTGACTAGGAATACATGTGGGTACCCGTCTGCTCGCTGCTGCTGGGACAGAGCAGAAGGAGGGACAACAGGGTGTCTGTTATACGTGTGCTAGGTAGAGTGATGTATCTCTATCAAGATTTTGTATGGGTGAAAGCGGAGGAAACTGATTAGGAATACATGTGTGTACCCGGCATGGTTTTGTGATATGGAGACAGCATACATACATAATCGCATCGGCTGGATGTCACTCACAGCTGGGACGACGGATACTAAGAGAGGCTAGAATGGGATAGGTAGAGGTACATCTCGGTTGTCAGAGGTGTGTTGTTTACTGGAGTAGTGGTGGCTAGTAGTTAGTGGAACTAGATAGATAGTAGTAGAGTAGCAGAAAATGGCAGAAAATGGCAGAAAATGGGTATAGGCAACCCTGTAGGTTAGTGAGGCAGAAGTAGAGGTACATGCATAAGTGTGCATTAGAGGGAATTGACTACAGATGGAGACAGACACAACCTCCAAATTGCCTGCCAATTGCCTGCCAATTGCCTACCAATCCCCTACTAACTTGCTTACTTTGCCTATCAAATCTAACTGTAGTCTCTCTAGCACTTACTAACTTACTACTTACTACTTAGTATATACTAATTCCCAGGACAGGCACAGGCACAAGCACAAGCACAAG
>KV459457.1:51380-106811 GCA_001662645.1 Pseudogymnoascus sp. 03VT05
CGCCACCCCCCGAAACTCAAAGCAATACTCCGTCCTACAATCATCCTCCTCACTGGGGCGTAATGGAGATGCAAGCTCGCCTCCTCGCCGCTCAATGGTCGGGGGGAGTAGAAATCCCAATCCACGCCGATGAATCCCTCGAGCGTCTCCGCTCACTCCGCCAGGCGATGAAGGATCGTAGACCTGAGGTCCCACAATACTGGTTCAGCGATTACATCGGGTACCTCTCTGAAATCTCCTCCCTCCTCGGACTCGCACGAAATGACTCCCCCTTCCCCGATGCAGGGACAGGACCTATAAGCCCATCGCGGCTACCTAGCCAGCACAAACGCCCACGAAGAAGCCTGCGCAACGATGGAAGACTTGAAATCAACCCTCTCCGCCTGTGCGACGGGGAAATTCAGAGCCCGTGCCGCATTCCGCGCTTTACAGGGAGTGTGCCATGTCGAGCGCTGGGTGGAGAGGAAGGGGTCCACCACGCCATCGGGGTCTTTCGTAGGGACTGGGACGTTTCATCCGCGTGCGCCGACGGGGGAGGAAGTGGATATGGAGTATCTTTATATTGAGGAGGGGGACGTTAGGTTACCGAGTGGCCAGGCGGAGTTGTCGTCAAGGCGCGAGGTGTTTCGTTATGTTGAGAAGACGGATAGGTTGCGTGTGTGGGTTGTTGATCCTGGGAATGGGGTGGTTGTGTATTGTGCCCATGAGCTTGAGTTTTGTGAGGTTGGGGGTGGGGGGGAGTTTTGTGGGGTGGGGGGTGGGGGGGAGATGTGCATGGCAAGGGCGATGGGGTTGCGTATGGACCTTCGTAGAAGCCTATGAAACCTAGGTCTGGGACGGCGGGGTGGAGCGTCTGGTAGTTTTGTAGGAGGATGGGGAGGCGGGTGGAGGTTTCGTCGTATTCGAGGGTTTGCTTGGTGGCGGGGCTGAGGAAGGAGACGGCGGCTGTGGGGGTATATCCACTGGCGACGACGGAGGCGCCGATGTTGGGGATGAGTGTATCGGTTCCATCGTTGGTAGTTACTACTGCACTCACTGTGCTCGCGTCTTGCTCTTTATACCCACTAACTCGCCCTGCGACGGGGATAATAAGACCAGAACGCACGAACTCAGCGTAGCTCTCACTTAGGGTCGCATATGGAGTCATCTCCTCTTTAGTAACTAACGCCTCCGCTCCGAGATCACTCTGGTCTCCAACCATACCGTGGATGGCGGAATACCGCACTGCTGCGACCTCTGGGTCTAGAGGCCCGGAACTGGATACGATTGGGCCTGGTTGACGCCACTTTAGGTCGTAGAATTTGAGATCGAGTGGGATGAAGGTGTTGGTGGTGTCGCCGGGGAGATAGGGAGGGATGGCGTAGAGAGGTCGTGGTTTCACATGGTACACTTTCATGCCTTCGAATCTATTGTTGTGGATAGATGTGTTTGGGCTGTACTGCGATGAAGAGAGCTGGAAAGCTATATTGCTAGCAACTTCGCCAGATGAGTTGCCCCCGCCGTAGACTAATATGTGCTTGCCGGTATGAGAGCTTTGCTCGGTGAAGAGGTCATCTAGCTCTCAAAACTGTGAGGTATGCACCTCCTTCACGGTCTGAGATGGCGGGATCAAACAGCTTGTGATGCTGGGCTTGGAGAAGAATCCAGCGGCGTTTATCACGTAGTCGAAGTATTCTGTTCCTTCTTCGTGTTTTGCTCCTATCGACTCTCCTAGCTCTAGTCCGCCGACTTTGGTTTCCGCCACAACCTTCCATCGATGGCGGCCATCCTGTTCCACGCGATCGGCGCTGATAACACAGTGTCCGAATTTAAATGTACTACTCGGCACGTATCTATCTTTGTAGAGCTCGAGATATTGACCAACTTGCGCAGCAACGGGGAACATCGGCACGTGGCTCTCCCCAGTCGCCAAAGATTGCCACGACAAGTCCGAAAAGCCAACTGTGAACTTGCTGAAATTTGTTGGTGTCTGAGGGCTTAGATATCCATCCGACTCCGACTGCTTGGGAAAGGCCCACATGCCTCCGACCTTGTCATCTTTCTCGTAGACTGTGACTTTGAATCCGCTCTGGAGGAATGTCTTGGCTGCGACGAGGCCGCCAGGACCGTCGCCGATGATACAGACGGATTTCATCGGATTGATTAAAATGCTGTTGCCGGGAATCATGGGATTGTTGTTGGATGCAAATATATTTGTTCGAGTTTGTGATGTGGCGCGGACACTGTCAGCGGGTGTGGTAAGCGTCGGATCTGCAACGCATGGATGATGATTCGCAGTGAGATTCTAACGAACAGTACTCATGTCGCATCACAGTCTGAAGGATGACTGTGCACAAAAATGATGTTTACAGGAACTATGATTGAAATGAAGGGACACAATCGCTTAAAGCTACAATTAATAAGTTAGTTTCTCATAAGTACTCTTGCCGTCTAAAATTCTGAGGAAGGAGCTATGCATGACAGCAACTTAGATGCTTAGAACATCCTACAAACCCTGTCATAGCTGAAGTTGTTCATAGCAACTGTAAATAAAATAAAGGTGCTTAATAACTCAGTAGCTGTTAGAGCCTTCTTACCAGCTAGTTGCTAAAAATACATCACCGTCTCGCTGCTACCCACTGCAATAATAGTTTATCAATGCCACGGTTGCTAGACAACTGGATTATCCATGATATGAAGACACCACGGGACCCCGAATGTGCACAGCAGATGGGGCAGTGCACGCATTAACCTAGTATGTCCTCTTGTTAGTGAAGGTAGCGGGCATAGAGTGGATCTTGAAGTTCTTTGTAGTTTATAGGACCACCTCGTATAACATCCTGTTAGGAAGGGGATGGCTTCACCAAGTGAGTGCTATTAGCGACTATTCGACGAATGAATACTAAGGAAGGTGCCTAAGTCTAGAGATGTCAAGGCTCCAAATTCACTCAAGGCTCAACTTAAGGCCGATACATCAATTAACAAGTTGTATAACGACAAGAACAGACTAGATGCATGATGTTTGTGATAAATTTATATTTGGTAAATTAGTGATTATGCAGCTCGGGCCGGCTCACTTTAATCTCATGAAAGTTAAAATTTATCTCTCGAATATTAACCCCTACTCGCCGCATAACTAGTGGTGCTGCTTCTTATTCGCCGAGAAGACGTATTGCGCGCGCAGAACATATGGGTCATCCGAAGGACCGTAGATCTGCTTCTTGCTTCGCTGCCACTCCGGCTGGTTGATGGCATCAACCCAGTCTTCGACCTCCATTACGATACATCCGTACGCTGGTACAGTGCGTCTGACACCGGTACCCTGGGTCGACTTTACTGGAAGGGAGCCTAGATGGAGTATATTAGCTTGATTCCGCAAACAGTCACGTCACTTTCAAGGGGCCTCATACTGTTGTAGTCGTTGCAGGTGTAGATCTGGAACGCCTCCTGCTCGCTGAAAATATCAATTTGGATGCCACTCCATGGGCTGCTGAGCATGGCTACAGGCTTAGAGTGCCAATCGTATGGGCCATCCTGTTCTCGGTTCACGAGGTAGCAGGTGTCTATCGAGGGTTAGTAAGATGTCAGTGACTATACGGTGTCTACTCACCATATCCGGTGCAGCCTTCGCCACAGTTACCAACAAGATCAGGGGCCGTGAGATTGGCACCAAGCTGCTTTGGCGCGGACCAGAAATCGTTCACTGACCCCGGTTGGTTGGGAAGTATCGTTCCGTCCGGAATCAAGATAGAATCAACGCCAACTCGCTGACCAGAGTGTGGCAGCCAGAGCGAATGGTTCAGGATTGTTCCTGTCCCGGGGTTCTGGAAACCGTCAAGGTTCCAGTACGTGTGGCTACTCAGCATGATCGGGGTCTTCTTTGTGGTGGCGTGGGCAACCATGGTGATATCCCATATCAGGTCATTCAGCGTGTAAGTGATATAGCTGACAACTTCTCCAGGGAAGCCTTGGTTTCCATCTTCATCAGTGATGGTAAACGTAATGGAGTTGCTCGTCTGCGCAGTAACATTGAATTCACGGTAATCCCAACCGTGTGGTCCTCCATGAAGAGTGTTAACTCCATCTGGGTGGTCCGGAGTAGGGTGTTCATTTGGCAGGATGTTGTAGGTAACACCGTCGATATCAAAAGTAGAGTTCTTGATACGATTGGCATATCTGCCAGGCACGGAACCCCAATGCGAATGTCTGGGGTCTTCCGCGTAGTAAGTGGCATTGTCGAAGCCTAGGACAACATCACGCTCACGACCCTCCGCATCTTTGACGAATAAGTTCGAGATACTAGCTCCGTAGGCTACGAATTGAGCTCGGAGACCCTTTGAGGAAATCGTGTATTTTCCATCCGAGTCTGGCCCAAGCCCTGTTGCAGTAGCTGGGGCCAGCAAAGAGGCAAGAAAGAGTAGATTTTTAGACAGCATCTTCAATGCAAATTGAGAAGATTGGAAAACAGCGGGACGCGGAGTTGGAAAAAAAAAACTGAAGAGGGGAAACAAGGAATATAACTCAAGCTCGGCAGGAGATATTCCAGCTAGACTCCAGGAACCGGACTCCCAGGGATTACACTGCATCTTGGGAACCCTTGGACAAGCAATTTGGCAGAGGTTCGGGGTGCACTCCGTACCACATTCGGCGAAGTCTCAATGACGGAATGATCAGCACAAATGCGGGGGATTGAAGTTAAAGCTTACGCTTCCTTCACCAATCCCTGAATGCAGTGTAGCTACGGAAAAAGAGCCGAGTAGCACAGCACATCAACGTAGTTAGTCTGCACTATCCGCTTCCTTCGGATCAAAATGGTCTAAACGGCATGCAAGACAAACAGGTATGATCATTCGTGGTTGCAGTATGAAAACAAGTGATCATGCGGGTGTCAACGTTCCATCCAGCGGCAAGAAGACACCCCACCGGAGCTAACGTCGGTCCGCCGTCATCCGCCAAACCCCGCACTGGTTCCCAACAACAAGTATCATTTGCTATATCCAAGGTTTAAGCCCAGGGGCATATGTAGTTGGCCGCTTAAATCTTGCGGAATTATAATATCCGACCACACTCTTTCTTCTATTGTGATTACAGGGCTTAGATTAGTAAATAAGGCGTGGAATTGCTGCTGGAACGCTGTCTCATATTCACGCGCCAAATTGCCAGTCTTCATGATTAATTATCACAAGCCTAGATCCTCCATCTTTCCGCCCATTCACAGGGCTTGGATTGATTAGTTAGAAAGGCAGTCGCCAAGTCGCCATAATAGTAATTTAAGCTTTGTAGGTTCACAATTGCACACGGTAAATGGTCGTTAGTTACTTATGAACCCAAGGCCATGTATTTAGCCTAAGTCAGATTTTATTGAAGTTACCGTCGCATCTATCTCTACACAAAAAGCATTTTGGCCAACCCAGTTCTATATACGAGCATAAATCAATATCGCAGGGAAGATAAATCGTCAAATGAGTAGCCTCTCTCCGGGTAATTCAAATCCCACATGTCAGAGCTAGAAGTATCGCTGACGCCAGCCGAGAACATCTCAGGAAAAGCCAATCCTGAAAGCTGTATCCCATCACTATCGAGTGATAGTGGAGTGAAAGTCTGGTATGCAAAAGCCTCAAGATCAAATGTCGGCTGCTTTGGCGGTACAGAGAGGGCTGCAATTGCCGCTTGGCTCGATGTCTTCTCAGCAAGTAGGTTTTTAAGACCAGTCCTCGCTGTGGTTGCAATATTCCACGAACATGACATCCCCAGAAGTGCATCATCCAAGACGTACGGATCTTTTACTAGCGATCCTTGCCTCTCCCCGTCACAAAAGTTCATCATAGCGAGAATCGCGTCGGCTGCTGTGATACCGTGAACCAAGTTGAAGGGGACTTTGGTGAGAGTGTACTGTGACCGGAAACGTCGCAATATAGAGAGAACTATATCAACCGATGCCACGCAGATATCGACGGCATCTGAGACAAGCTTTGGTTGATTTGGTGCTGACCCTTCCCACGGCGGTTGGGGATTAAGGAGGAAAGGAATATTCAGGGAAATTTGGGAGGTGTGATATGGCATACTATTATTTGTGTTAGCCTTGGAATTGACAGAGACATAAAGCCATAAACTTACTGTAGAGCAGCAATACTTGGAATTACGGCGTCAGAGCATGAACCCCAACGATTCCAACGGAATTCCCCAGGAAGAGTGCTATGCCAGCCCCAAAGTCTGGTATTTAACTCGCTGATCACTACTTTGGTCCAGCGACGAGTAGTCGGTTGCTGAGCAGATCCTTTAGATGAGAAATCTCTAGGAAGAGAATGTCATGCATTATTTTAAGACAGTTCCATTTGTTTTTCCGCCGGCAAAGTTGGACCGGTGAGTGTTTCGGGTTCTTCTAGGTCTGACAAGCCGTTTTGTTCCAGCCAGTGGTACCAGATAGAGTGTGTCCTGTACATAGAGTCAGCAGGCTATCATTATTATTGAAACCAGGAAATGTTACCTTTCAATCTCTTTGCACCCCGTCGATTGAGCCTGCTTAGCAATTACAGGCAACCTGCCTAGCACCTGGCTTATCATTCTGGCAGATGGTTAGTCTTGCACGAGTACGAATGCGCAAACAGGGGCAACCTATCGGATTTATAGCAGTTTGCAAACGTACGCCGTCGAGAGTCAATATCTCGCGGGGTACTCGGGTTTCCGTGACTACTATCGTTTAGTTCTTCACGTCAGCTTTGCAAGTTGTTAAATCAAAACCTGGGCTGCCATACCAGAGAGCATCCACGCCTGCGTGAAGTTTCCTTGGCCGATTTGGTAGAAGGAGCAAAGGGTGAGAGTCTGAATAGAAGATTCCTGGGGTTCCAGTAGTCCTCCTGACTCGCGACTTCGAACAGCGGCATCGTAGAAGCATCCGGCAAGATCTCTAATCGGCTTTTCCGGAGATAACAAAGCCCCAAGTGCACATATACTGAATTCTAGACTTCTAGAGGAATTTTTGCTGGTATATGAATGGTTCAAGAAGCCCAGCAAGAACTTGTCGCGATCAACAAACATACACTGCGGTTAGTGCCATCGGAAGAAAGCGCCACACACTCGGCGATAACATGACCATCAACTTCAGTTTAGACATCGATATGGGCTGGTTTATACGGTGTAGAGAAATGCAAGGACGGATGTTCGGTAGCTGATTTCAGAACTGTCGAGTTTCGAAGGCTACTGGGTCCAGGATAGTCTGTTTGTCCTGAAGGTTAAATAGTTAATGGATCCAAAACAACCGGCCGAGAATGAGTGTTTGGCTTACTGTCCTGACTGGGAGCGGCTATTCCGACTATCCCGCCCCAGTGACTGCCATCAGAACTTGCCGAAGCAACAGAGCCTGTATCTTGATACACTGGATTCGGGGATTCAAATCCGAGATTAACAGCATCGTTGATATCACCATGATCAGAGTTGCCAGCTGGGTTTATCTCATGTAAAAGACTCTCCAAGGCGCCAACTCTATCCTCCAAAGCATTCACATACTCGCGTGAGATTGGCGCACGCTTCATTCCATCGCCTCGAAACTCACACCGCACTCCTGCTGCGGTACAGCGTTGACATGGAGAAGTTCTTGAGCATTTTATCTGAAAGAGCTTAGAAAAAGGATCATATATGCAGAAATGCGGATGCATAGAGGGATGTTTGTTGACAATTAGACTCACTTTACGATCTTGACACCGCTTGCACCTGGAATTCCAGAGTCAGTGAGTGATAGATACTTCGACCATCTACCAGTGATAATTTGTAAACTTACGAGACTCGTCGCCTTTGGTCAACCTGTTGTTTATTTATTGTTATCTGTTATACTTCAAATATAAAGTTGGCCAAAGGAAAGTGTAAAGGAGAAGTAAAGTATCCACGGCAATAGCTAGCCCAAAACAGGCTCGGCGAAGCTGATCCAATTGTGTTGTAATGGTCACATGATTTCACGTGATCTCCGTACGGAATATCAGTAAAGTCCAGGGGTAGATTACATAGTCAGCAATACATACATTTTTTATTACTTAATAGTTATGAGCCCGGAGCAAATCTAACACGCGATTTAAAGGTTTAAACAGCCTTATACTAACCTACTAACCTCGCGTCAAAGCGACTAACGCTTTCTAGTTAGTGTAGAACGACCACGCACATCTGTATGACTACGATGTAATTTCGCTTAGTCATCATTTGGCAAGGCTGTGGATGATCAGGACTGTGGCTGATGCGAGGCTGAACTACACCAACGTGACCACCCGTGATCTAGGCCAGGAATACGTCTGACTATGGCATCATGTGACAGTGCTCGGTTATATCACCCGCCGCCGTCGCTTCACTGTACATCTCGAAACTCGTTTTCCTAGATATTTTTTCCCTTTTTTCCATAGCGTGGAAACATATCGCACTCAAGGGTTTATTACGTGGCAGCTATGGACATCCCCATTGCTGCTAATGTCCTCGGGACACTCGGCGCAGTCTGCTTTCCATGCTATTCATTTGCCAGCACTATACGGCTAACACTAATTTAGGTTTGTTGGTCCATCCAGCTCATTCCGCAAATAACTATCAATTATCGCCGACACTCGACAGAGGGATTGCAGCGATCGATGATGCTTCTTTGGGCCCTTGCCGGTGTTCCGCTTGGTGTCTTTAACATTACAAGCAATTTCAATATTGCGCTTCTTATACAGCCGCAAATCCTAACACTTCTGAGCTTGATTACTTGGTCTCAGTGTTTCTATTATGGTGATGTAGGTGTTGATTTTATTTTTATTATTCAATTACCTGATACCCGCCGCTGTTACGCTGATGTGCAAAACTAGAGCGAGCGGGAAGGAGCTGGTCAAAGGAATGAGCCATAAGAGAGTCCTGCTGATTGATAGTAGAACCTATCGAAGAGAAGGTGTACTGCAGTCGTATCTGGGATGGCAGTATTGCTTGGAGGTATTGAGACTGGTTTAGTCTTTGCGCTCCGGGTAAGTATTGTATGAGGATATCTACGAGAAAACCATGTACTCATTGATCGAATAGGCTGGGATTAATCATGGAATTCATTGGCCAGTAATCTTGATGGGTGTCCTATCAGCTGTCTTGCTCTCTGCTGGCGTATTAAGGCATTACTACGATATTTGGGTACATCGTACCGTTCGAGGAATTAGCTTCATCTTTGTTGGCATTGATGCTGCGGGCGACGTCTTTTCTCTTATTTCTATTTGTAGGTGACCACAACCCAGTTTCTAACGAAGGCTCACCTGTTAGTTTTCCAACCCAAGCTCGACATCCTCGGAATGGTGATCTACGCAACGGAATTCGTGCTCTGGTGCGGTGTATTTGCATGTGCTGGCTATTTCAACCTAATGCCTTGGTTGAGGCAGAAAGCTAGCCGGAAATCAACACGTCGACGGCAAGAAGCCGATCCCGCAGCTATGGAGCGAGTGAGTCAGGGGGCTGGTGAGTCTAATGATATTAGCTTGCAAGGGATACCCTCGGCTACTTCAGTGTTCCGGACTCCATCATCGTTACTCTCAGCAAGAGGCTCTGTTCACTCATTGCAACGAACACCATAGATGCAACATTGGATTATGCTCTAGTGTAAGTGGCAGGTGATTCATGGTTACTTCCCATACGTTCTTTCATACTCAATGGCCAAAGTGACACTGCGACGATGTTTTGATCCTCTCAAGCTTTCTTCTTACGCCACACACCGAGCATGTCTGTTCCCTTGCCATTTTCATACGATACCTCTGGTTTGATGTGAAGCACTCTTGAAAATTGGCCTTGGAGGCTCGCACTGCTATCCTCCTCCTCTAAAGCGCCGTGTTCGGGAAGTCCGCTGCCTCCTCGTGCCAACAAATCCCAATATACACCTTTAACGCCCCATGGTGGCCCAGGAAGCTTGGGTTCTTTGTAAAGCGGAAACTCTAGACAAACGAGTAAACCGCCTGGTCTGAGTAAGTTCGCCATCCGCGTGGCCCAGTCTTTTCGAGTCTCTGGTAGAAGTGCACAGAGAAACTAGAACCGTCAGGGACATGAGTCTAGAATTGGAGGGAAAAATTACCGTGTAGTCATATATCATGTCAAACTTCGTCCCATCATCGAGCGGAACGGTTGCTTCCCAATCCCGTCGAAAGAAATCACCTTGAAGAAACTTCACTTCGCCATAGCTTACTAGGTTGTCGCTGCCTGCTTTAGAAAAGTGGTGTCTAGATGGCGCGGCCATTTCAGAGGCGGCATACGCTTTTGCGGTAGCAACAGCATCAGCGGAGATTTCTAAGCCATAGGCATCAAAGCCGTGAAGGGCTAGCATCACAACATCATATCCTCGTCCGCAACCCTGTAGACATTGTCAGCCAGTGGAAATTTATCAAGAACGGCAGCTCCTACTGGTACTAGAACCTTTCTACGTCTCCCACACTTGGCAATGCACTGTGTAATGTCGCCTCTTTGCTCGATAAAATGGATAAGAGGGGGCGAGGGTTTACCCCTATCCCAGAGATCACTCTCGCCCTTTTCCCACAGTGCGCACCATCCGGAGCCTTGGTCGTTAACGGAGCTATTTTCGTTAATAACACGACAATGAGACTCAGGGGATGGAGACAATACCTTCCAGTAAAGTGGCTGATAAGGCGCGACGGCTGCCCAGAACCAGAGTTTGCGGACATGGCTTTCCTTCAATGTTATAGGAATCGGCTGCTATTTAGGGAGTGGACACTCCTACATATACTGAACGAATCTATGGCGAGGCTCTCAGTCAATTTCGTAATCAAGGCTGTGGAAGTCGCCCGGTCATGATTGCTGCTTACGTAGTAGAAAATATTAGACCCCTGCGCCAAGGTATATTATATAATCAAAGCGGCCTAACGTACTTAATAAGTAAGCGGATCGTATATGTTAACGGATCACGACCCCACCAATTCGGCGATTCTCAACGCAATTATATAACGACAAAATAAAATATCTATTATTAAACTATCCTAATTTAAACTGTCCTTAAGTGGGCATATACGAGCTGTATGTACAAGTGATTTACATATACTGCATTTGTTTGGCGCACGCGTTCGTGGTCTTGCAGCCTGGTCTGTAACTTGCCCCGCAGGCTGTAAATCTGTATCTACAGACCGATCTATGCCCTCCTGAACAGTTAAAACACCTCCCGTAGCTATATATGACCTTCGTACGGATCGCTTTTTCTTTTGTCGTTCGTTCTCAGTCCGTAGCTTCCGATTCTCGTCCGCAAGTATAACTGCGCTATGCATTGCGAGTTGGCATCCCTTAACGAGTTGTTAAATTGCTTGATCTGTTGGACTAGAAGAGCCTCTTGTACGACCTTCAATAAACCCTTTGATTGCCGTTGCTTGATGTTGTAGGTCGTGTATATTATGAGGCGTCTTAGGGACCCATGGAGTAGGCTCATTTAGAGGGTGCGGAGGTGGGGTAGGTGTCCGCAATTGAGTATTAAGCTTTGAGAGGACATAGTCTGGGTCGTACGGGAGTAATCCTGTAGCCTAGAATCCATTCTGGATATTTGCGGACGTAAAGGTCTCTTGGCGGGTTGTACTATAAGCCGTAAGAAAGTCCGTTTTGTTAATATAACTAACTCTAAGTTACATAAGCTCTTTAATTTGTTGCCCGTACGAACGCTTTAAAACTGCAAAACAACTCACGTTAAGAGGTTAGAGTAAGTGTGACGAGTGTGGAGGCATACAAAGTGTTATAATTAAGTGCTCCTTACAAAAGAGGTTGAATTTAGGTGTTGAGTGACTGCCATGTCCATCAAGTATAAGAAGTTGATATACACCCTTTGTACGATCCTTTGTATGCTTTTTAAAGACTTCTTTAAGCCAATTAAGGCCAAGGGAGTCAGTTGTCTACCCATTTTCACTTACTCTAATAATCTAATCGCGTGGTAGGTTATTTGTATACCATGAGGAGATATGCACTTTTCCTTCAAAAATAATCATTGGCGGTAAAGTCCAACCACTTGAATTTATACTCTTAATAGCTGTAACCCACTCTTAGTTTCCAGGTTAAATAGTTACAGGTCGTATAGACCGTTCAGAACCTGTAACTACTTTTGCAGTCGTAATAACACCCATTTAGAAGCCTGTCTCATCGAAATTGTATATATTGTCCTTATGGATGCTGTATTTTGCAATGATATTTTGTACGAGTCGAAACCAATCTCGAAGTATTGTTGGATCTTCGCATTTCGCCCGTTGATAATCGTATTTACGGTTATATTGCAATCGTAGAGAGTCGTAACGTTTCACGAAGTTATATGGCTATAATTTACCAACTTGATGCGTCTTGCTGTCGTCTGCTACAGACCGTTTTTAAAGCAGTAAATCTGCCATTTGTCGAATCTCAGAAATGCGGACCGGTAGACCTCTTTCAGACCTTGACAGAATCCAATTAACAAGTGTCAATTCTTCCGTATCCATGAGTTTGCAGTTTACAGACCGCGTTTCGTGCTTTGCGGGTCGTCCTTGAAGACGCGCCCGTAATGTTGTGAATGGGATGTCGTACGCATCCGCAGCACCGCGAATACTTGTAAAATGGCCTGAATTGTACATATTAATCGTAAGAGCAATTCGGCCTTCTCTCGAAGCCAATCAGGTGTTGTTTGGTTGAGGCATGTTGAGTTAAGGAAGGTATGTAGGACCGAATTGGTGGGGTCGTGATCCGTTAACATATACGATCCGCTTACTTATTAAGTACGTTAACGTATTCCGCCAGTAAGCCGGTAACACCCGTAAGCTGGTAATCGCGTCAAAAATCAACCCGCAAACCATCCGTAAACCTGTAAACTATACAATATGTCTCAACATCAGTAGTAATTCCACGCTTAAAGTGGATAGAGCAATAGATAAGGGTGTAATAGGCATGCTATTACCATATGCAGTTTTAAGGATTAATACTAGAGAGGTAACAACTAAAACCTTAATATATTAGTAATGCATTACGAATATATTTAATAGTTCTTACCTAACATTTGCTTTAAATCCATATCTATAATAAGCGCCCTAAACCTAGAGCTATAAAGGTGTTACTAGTGGACTAGCTTTCCTATGATTTGTAATAATACTCTAAATACCCTTATAAAGAGTTTATAATACATTACTGTACTATCTTAATTAACGTAAACACAGACAAATGTCATTACTAATATATTAGCAATCATTTTATAATATATTATAAAATATAGTTATTACCTTTATTATGATCATTAATAAAGCCAGCAAAAACAACCTCATTAATGCTAGAATCTTTAATCCTTTTAAAAGTCATATTAACTTTAAAAGACTCTAGAGATAATAGAACTTAAGCAGCTTCTTAAAAACAGCAAATAACCATAAGGTTAGCTGTATTAGTATAGAGCTCTTAGATATACTAATATATTAGTAATGCATTTATAATGTATTAAGAGAAGGTGATTTCATACTAGGTTCTTAGAATTCTTATGATTCTGCTCATACTTGTGTTAAAGGCCATTAATATGTTGTCCTTTAGGATATAAGAGCAACTGTTGTTTTTGTAAAACAAGACTAATTTGATCTATATTAGTCATGCTTTTATGGATTTCCCTAAGGCTTCTCCTATTATATTGCTTATAGAAGGTATGCATTAATGGATTTTAAAGTAATGTATCTATAATGTATTAGTAATATATTTGGAGTGCATTAAGGGAGTGTTACTTATAGTAAGCAATGGATCATTTATTTGCTGAATAATTAAAATCAATTTAGATATTAATATTAAAGGAGCACTTAATGGAATTAGTAGTAGATAATAATGCTCTCTATGTGAAGTCTACAGAAAGTAAGGACAGTCCTGAATATTTATAGGCATAAATAGTTGGAATACTACAGTAACGTATTTCACGGGCGAGCTGGTCACACGGGCGAGCTGGTCACTAAAACACCAAAACGCGTCAACTTGACAAAAGTAAACATGCCACAACCAACACAAGCCCAAACCTCTAATCAAGAAGGTAGAATTATTCTTGCTATTAAAGCACTCAAAGAAGGCAATATTAAGAGTATTCGAGCTGCTGCAATGTCGTACAACGTCCCATTTGAGTTGCTACGTACGTGACTTAACGGTATTACTTCTCGACGCGACTCTACCCCTAACTTACGAAAATTAACTCCGTACGAAGAGTCAGCTCTTGTTTAGTATATCCTCAACCTAGATTCACGTGGATTTCCACCCCAGCCACAAGCTGTGCAAGAAATGGCAGACCTTCTACTCTCTGAACGAGGCAAGAGCCCTGTTGGGATAAACTGGGCTACTAGCTTTATAAAGCGTTGTATAGAAATTAAATCAAAGTTTAGTTAGAGGTATGACTATAAACGAGCAAAATGCGAAGATCCTAAGATAATTCAAGAGTGGTTCTCTCTCGTACGAAACACTATCGCAAAATACGGCATCTTAGATGAGGACATCTACAACTTTAATGAAGCAGGTTTCGCAATGGGAGTTATTGCTACTACAAAGGTAGTTACAAGCTCAGAAGCAAAGAGCCGTCTAAAGACTATACAGCCAGGAAATAGGGAATGGGTGTTAATTATCTAAGGTGTTAATTTGTACGGATAGGCACTCCTGCCATTTATCATTTTCAAGGCGCAGAATCACCTCTCTGCTTAGTACGAGGACTTAGGATTACTAGACGATTAGGTGATTACGCTAAGTAAGAATAGGTGGACTTCAAATTCAATTAGATACAAGTGGATTCAACACTTCAATCAACATACAAGCACTTGTACGATCGGAACCTATCGCCTTCTTATTCTTGACGGACATAAGAGCCATGTCTCTGCTTAATTTCAACAGTACTGTATAGAACGGAAGATAATCACCCTCTGTATGCCACTACACTCGTTACACATACTTTAGCCACTTAACGTTAGCTGCTTTGCTCCACTAAAGCTTTCGTACGGAAAGCAGATTAAAACCTTCGTACGGAACAGGCTAAATCATATCACAAAGCTTGAGTTTCTCTCCGCATTCAAAGAAGCATTTAAAGCTACATTTATAGAGCAGAACATTAAGAGTGGGTTCCGAGCTACAGGACTAGTTCTGTACAACGCACAGAATGTTCTCTCGCACTTAAATCTACACTTAAGAACTCCAACTCCTCCTATAGTTAAGAGTAACAATTAGACTTCAAAGACTCCTTAAACTATAAGGGAGCTTGACTTTCAAACAGAGCACGTTAAGAACCGCATTAGACAGCATTAGGATAGCTCTCCTAGCTTAATTAATGACGCACTAAGCTAGCTTGCTAAAGGAGCTTAGGTTATGATGCATTCTGCTGTTCTACTCAAGGCAGAAGTTAAGGCTCTATAAGCAGCAAATGAACAGAAAAAGAGGAGGGAAAGGAAGCGTAAGAGGCGTATAATGTAAGGCGGTAGTCTCTCTATATGAGAGGGGGAGGATATCGTTCATAGTGCTAAGGTTGAAGCTTAAGTCTGTACGGAGGTGGTAAGTGAGAGTAGTCAGCAGGTAGGTTCTACAGGCCGACAGAAGCGCTGTGGCATATGTGGTATTATAGGCCATAATGCCCGTACGTGCAAGAGGCGCCAGGAATTAATTACGATCGAATAAGGGTTATTATGTGGGGTGGTGGTGTAGTAGTAGTAGTAATAGTCAAATTTTGGTGTTTTAGTGACCAGCTTGCCCGTGTGACCAGCTCGCCTGTGAAATACGTTACACTTATTATAGAGTTGTAAATAGCCACAACCTTAAGCATAATCAACACCTAGAAGGACGGTAATATATTAGTAATGCATTAATAATATATTAACAGAGGTGGAATATACTACAATCAGCTTTCTATGCACTTGTCTGCTTAATAACATAACAAGATTTATATTAAGGCTTAAAGTCATCTAAAAAATGATGCTCTAAAAATGGCAGCTCCTTATTAAGCTAAGTTGTTATAGCCTTAAAGTAGTAGGTATTTGCGTTTGTCTTGTTAATATAAGAAATCTAGCATAAAAAATTACTAGTAACATTCTAATATAACGTATTTCACAAGCGAGTGGCCACCCTAAGCGAGTGGCCACTAAAAACGCGAAAACGTGTAGAGTAAAAGTAAACACTTAGTATTATAACAATGCAAGCTTAAAGCTCTTCCTAAGAAGGTAGAATACTTTTAGCTATCTAGGCTATTAAACAAGGCCATATTTAGAATGTTAAGAGTGCTGTAGTAACGTATAATGTCCCTTAAACAATACTACGTTAATGAATTTAAGGAATGGCTTCCTAACGCAACTCTACCCCCAACTCACATAAGTTGACTCTATATGAAGAGTCAGCTCTCGTTTAGTACATCCTTAACCTAGGTTTACGCAGATTTCTGCCCTAGCCGCAAGATGTGCAAGAAATGGCAGACCTACTACTCTCTAAATAAGGTGAGAGACCTACTAGGAAGAACTAGACTACTAACTTCATAACGTGTTATATAGAACTTAAGGCAAAGTTTAGTTAAAAGTACGACTATAAACAAGCAAAATGCAAAGATCCTAAGATAATTAAAGGGTGGTTCTCCCTTATACAAAACATAGTTACAAAATATAGAATCTTAGAGCAGGATATCTACAACTTTAATAAAGCAGGTTTTGTAATAGGAGTTATTACTACTGCTAAGGTGGTTATAAGCTTAGAAGCAAAGAGTTGTCTAAAGACTATACAGCCTAGAAATAGAGAGTGGGTGTTGATTATTTAAGGTGTTAATTTGTATAGATAGGCACTCCTGCCATTTATCATTTTTAAGGCGTAGAATCACCTCTCTACTTAGTATAAGGACTTAGGATTACTACACGACTAGGTAATTACACTAAGTGAGAATAGGTAGACTTTAAATTCAATTAGGTACAAGTGGATTCAACACTTTAATTAGCATATAAATGCTCATATAGTTAGAACCTATCACCTTCTTATTCTTAATAGGCATAAGAGCCACCTCTCTACTTAATTTCAACACTACTACATAGAACGGAAGATAATTACCCTCTATATACTACTACACTTGTTGTACATTCTTTAGCCTCTTAATGTAAGCTGATTTGCGCTACTAAAGCTCTTATATAGAAACCAGATTAAAACCTTTATATAAAACCAGCTAAACTACATTATAAAGCTTAACTTCCTCTCTGCATTTAAAGAAGCATTTAAAGCTACATTTATAGAGCAGAACATTAAGAGCAGATTCTAGGCTATAGGGCTAGTTCTATATAAGCTATAGACTGTCCTCTCTCACTTAAATCTACGCTTAAGGACTCTAACTCCTCCTATAGTTAAGAGTAGTAATTAGACTTTAAAGACTCCTTAAACTATATAGGAGCTTAACTTTTAAACAGAGCACATTAAGAACCACATTATATAACATTAGAACAGCTCTCCTACCTTAATTAATAATGCTGTTAGCTACCTTATTAAAGGGGTAGAAATGATAATGCATTCTGCTATTCTACTTAAGGTAGAGGTTAAGGCTCTATAGGCTGTAAATAAACAGAAAAAGAGGAGGGAAAGGAAGCGTAAGAGGCGTATAATGTAAGGGGGCAGTCTCTCTATATAAGAGGGAGAGGATATCCTTTAGAGTGCTAAGGTTAATGCTTAACTCTGTATGGAGGTGGCAAGTAAGACTACTTAGCAGGTGGGTTCTATAGGCTGACAGTGGCGATGTGGCACATGTGGTAATATAGGGCATAATGCTTGTACATGCAAGAGGTGCTAGGAATCAATTACAATAGAATAAGGGTTATTATATAGGGTGGTGGTGTAGTAGTAGTAGGAATAGTTATATTTTAGTTGTTTTTGTGGCCACTCACTTAGGGTGGCCACTCACTTGTGAAATACGTTATTAGCTTAGGTAAACATACCTAGTGATTTAAGCAGTGAAAGACTAGCTTACAGGTGTTTGTATAAGCTTAGCTACATGCCTTCCTGCTTCTAAATTACATTAATACTAAGAGAAATAAGCTATAATCAATTAATACATTATGAATCAATTAGTAATATATTAGGGATTACTTACCTATTTACTTAGGACTGCTAAGTAGAAGCTAATTATAGCTTCTGTAGATTAATTATCTTTTAGAAATTAGACTCTAATAATTAAGTATGATTCATACTCTAAATACTAGGATTAAGATATTTATAATACTTAACACCTAAATAATTAAATGTTGACTAAATACAATCTATATCTAAAAAAGCATAAAAGGATTGCTTATTAGGATAAGTAAGCTTCTTATAATATTACACCTAATATATTAGTAATGCATTCCTAATGTATTATACATAATCTTACATTTTAAGAAGCAAGAACCTGTTGGCTAGTTGTTATACCCTAAGTACTAACAAGATATCTAATGCCTAAGTGAAGAGTATCTAGAAACTTAGGTAATAAGGTAGAAGTAATAACCTTACTAATAGTGATTGCTTTGCTATTATTGGCACTTAAGATTAGGATTAAATCCTAATAAAATAAGTAATATATTTGTAATATACTAAGGAAATATTACCTCTTCATTATTAATATCAACTATGTTAATGTTGTTAATATCTTTAACATAGTCTTTAAGTTTAGGCTTGTTAAAGACTTAAATTCTATCTTCATTTAAATTCTAAGGGTTAGGTTTAATTAACTACAGAACCTCTAACTTAGGTAAGTTATAGTTCTAGAGTGTTGTCTCTATAGTAATGTATTATGAATCCATTAGGTATGCATTACTTATGCAACAATAAATAAGAAGTAAGCTTAAATAGAATTAGAGCTCATCTAACCAGCTCATTTAAAGGATTGTGATGAAGGTGAATTGCTAAGGCTTAGTGTAACGCTGGGTCTTAAACTTATAAGACTCATAGAGGTTTTGTTGGTTTAACTTATTAGAGGAGGCAGGGGATCAGACACAAAGGCTTTCGTAAAACACGTTACTAGTATATAACAAATACTGTATTAAGTTGAGCACGAAGCTCCTATCTAAGAACTAACTATCTACTTATATAGAGGCGTCGTGCTAAAGGGAATAGTTGGAATAGCAAACTCCATTACTATTCCTGCTATTCCTGCTATTCCATTACGTGCTACAGGGAATAGTTAGAATAGCAAACTCCGTTGCTATTCCTACTATTCCTGCTATTCTATTACGTGGGGTTAGGGATGCTATTGGTTCTAGAGACCTATCGCCCTAGGAGCCATCTAGCTAATCACATCCTATCCTAATCCTAGCCGTAACACTTAGTTAGTAAAAAAGTGGGGGGATTGGTTATTCTAACCTAACCCTAGCACTTAGGCCAACCTACTACCTAGTGTATAGACTCTGTAGCTAAAAGCTGCCTAGAACATCTTACTCTTTGCATTTCTATAGTAATGTGGCTTAATAAGGCTATACTCTAGCCGTTCCTTTCCTGCCTAGGTAAATACCTAGGCTCTCTTCTTTCCTTTCCTAAGCTATATAGAGCACTCATCGCTCTAGCGTACCTGCTGCTAATTAAGGTATGTAAAGTGCTAATATTATAGTGCCTATTTTAGCTATACTGCTATATAAGCTTCTATAAGAGTAGGCTGCTAAAGGCACATCTATATACACTGCTCCATTTCATTACATAGTTGTTACATTGTCTAGATACTCAATTAAGGCGCATGCCTCTTTTGTAACTCTTCGTGTGTAACGTATAGATTCTACATTATATTTTCCATTATAGCATCGCGTTCATCTTTAGAAATTACACGTGGTTAGCCTAGACGTAGTAGAGAAGCTTGCCCTTTCCTAGTTTATGTTCGCTCTCGTGCCTTTGATATTGTAGACTATACTATAGATTTAGTAAGAGTGTGCTTCGTAGCAATTTTCTGTAGGGACCACCCTATATCATAAAGCTCAAGTATTCGGGCACGCGTTTCCGCACTCAATTCAGGGCCTTGACGACCCATTGTTGGTTATATATTATTGTATTGAAGCTATTCTACTACGCGTATCTACGTATATATCTACGTACGCGTTCTGTAAAGCAGCGGCCATTTTCACGTACTGCGCACGGTCTCGTACGAATATTACTGGCGTGATACTGTACATGCTTTTTCCGGTCCGCGCTTCTTAAGACGAGGGCGAGATGGATGATTAACAGGTATTGTACACCGCCTGGCATATTAACCGTCTAGCCTTGAGCCGCGAATACAGCGGGGTTCTGCATACCTGGAAGGAAGTCGTGTCAGCTTTCATGTACTTCCTAAATGATGGATGCATTAGCGGGGAGAAGCTTACAGTAGTCGTTGTTGTGAGTAGACTGGTCCGGCGCGCCAGCCCACACAGGCATGGGGTGAGCCACACCACTGCCACCCGCAACGGCGAAGGTAAGGATGAAGACCATGACTTGAGTACCACCGTCCATGGCCGCCGACACGAGGTAGTTGTAATCGGTGAAGAACTTCGGCCTGTACTTGCGGAGATAGAACTGCGCAAAGTAGGCGACGATGAAGAACGTGGTCATCGACGAGTTGATGCCAACGAACAGGTTGCCCATGAACCACAGGATGATCGAAGGGTTCAGGTAGCCCCAGGCCTTCTTGCCGGTAATCTTGTACATAATGTAGGTTGGGAGTGGAACCAGGAATCCGATCAAGAAGGCGAGGGTGACCCATTGGTACTTGGCGCCGACGGAGAACATCTTAGGTGCGATGGACCAGGAGATGGCGAGAGAGTTGAATTGTTGGACATTTTGACCTGACCAGATGTTCGAGCCTTGGATGCCGAGGAGAATAGGCGATTGGTTCTCAACGATAGTAACCTAGATAACAAAGCGTTAGCAGATGTTTCGAGAATGGATCTTGGGAAGATATAATAGTACCATCATGACCCAGTTGAAGATTGCACCAATTAGGCAGCCAGAGCACTGCAGCCAAAATGTGAAGACCGGCGAAAGATGAGAGTATTGCGCAAGTCTCAGATCCTTGGCGAGCAGCTGTGCTTGTGACGTCGCGTTAAAAGTGTAGCATGTGAAGTAGAAGTTGGCCATTGGACGGCCGGGGAACATGTAACCAGCCAACATCTGACAAATGGGCTGGATGTTGAAACCGAAGCCTACAAGCATACAATTAGGAACGGGCTCGGGTAGCACGTAAGGCTTCGTAACTCACCAGTAAGTCCGTATTGGGCGCCAAAGAAGAGAGTGAAAAGGAACGTGAAGAGCAAAGCCATAATGAAGCCCCACCATGGAAGCGTTGACTAGAGAAACAATGTTAGCGGTGTTCCGAAACTGTAATCGTCGTTGGCTCAAAGGTACTGACCTTCATCACATAAAGACAGACAAGACCAACGATAAAGCTAATCGCGAGGACAGCCCCCCACCACCAAAGTGGGACTTCTCGGTAGCCGTTGCGCATCATCAGCTTGTAATGCGGGTCGAGGTCCGGGTCCTTCTCCTTGCGGGCCAGGCGCTGTTCCGGGGTTTCGGTGGCCATGGTGAGCAATTCTCTCGGGTTCGCGAGCTTCTTGAAGTTGTTGATCGAGCACCAGGTCCACGCGTTCTTCAGGTCATTCCAGTTCCACAGGAACATGTACATGAAGGTTGCAGTCATACCAGCGTTCGAGGTGATGAGGTAAGCAATGTATGTGCCGGTCAACCATGGAGCACCTTCTCTATCTAAGGCAGCGTAGTCGATCTCGTGCTTGTCGTTCAAGATCAGGGTTTGGTCGTACGGCAAGAAGTAGCTCGAGTTGGATCCAGTGCCGTTGAAGAGAGACTGCGAGAGGAAAGGGAAGTCCTGCGATCGCCAAATGTTTCCGTAGTAGACGCCCATGAACAAGATGTAGCACCCAACGATACCGATGTTCATGTTGACGGTTGTCTGCAACGGATACCAGAGCGGAGAGAAGAAAGCCGCAATGTAGTTCCAATCCAGACCGAGACTCAGCGCTCCCAGACCTTCGTTTCCAGATGCACCACCGAAAAGGTTGGTGAAGACGAGGTTGTCTTGGCGAGCAAGACAGAAGATCGACACACCAGTCAATACCGGGAAGACGTATTCTGGTAACAGTTCCCAGAAGAAGAGAGCGAAGAAGACCATGTACCAAACACGCATTTTGCGTTTCGTCTCAGCACGATCAAAGTGGATGGTCTCCAGCAGGGTTGAGACGGGGAGCGTCATTGGCCAGATCATCTTAGTGGGGTGGACCTAACACGCAAGTTAGTAGGTAGTGGAGACAGTGGGTGAAACAGTGTACATACAATAACGCTGCGTAGGAGACCGGCTACACCAAAGCCAATAAGCTGCGACGAAAGAGTGATGAAGATACCGGCAGCCTTGCTGGGGTAGCCTCCGTAGTAAAGCTGCTGAGCAGCAAGGGCTTCAGTGGACAGTGCAGACTGCGAGGCGGCAGAAGCCATGATAGTAATTGCCTACGTCCATAAGGTTAGTGTGGACAGTTCGAAGCTCGAGGTGCAGTGATATCGTACGGCATGTTCCTTCGAGTTGAAAGGCCCGGGGTTCAAGTACTTCAAAAAACCTTTCCGAGGAATGGCGATTGCCATCAAGTCGCCTAGGACGTAGGCAATAACTGTCAAGAACACCAACGAAACGAAAATCGTTTGCGGCTTGAAGTAGAAGATTTCTTGGAGGACGGAGCCAAAGATGGAGAGACCGCATCCTACAGAGACATTAGCACTGCCGTCACCCAAGTGATATGTTGGACAACACCACAACGCGGGAAGCATGTTGTTGTGCAGGACGGTATTTGAGCAACGAATAGGACATACCAAGAAAGATTGTACGGAAAGTTAAGCCATTGATGCTCTTGTCGTCCTCGACGTGGATAATCTTCGTCACCAGGTCAGTAGCCGATTCGATGTAATCATTGGACCCCTTTTCGAAGTCCTCGATGTGCTCAGCCGCTCCATCATCAGCCTTGGTGTCAATGTAATCACCAGTCTTTGCGTCTATATCATGGGGCTCGTGAGCAGTGCCGTGAGCAGCGCCGCTCTTGGAGACGGAGAGTTGGTCAGTATTATGTTTTGCGAAGCCGGGTTGCTCCATTGCGAGAAAAGGGTTGGACTCTGAAGTCGAGACCAAGCTTTGCCAAGGAGAGTTGTCTGCCAAGGAGAGTTGTCTGCCAAGCGAGCGGCGTCCTTGGCTCTTTATCTACATGTTTGCAGAACCCCTCATTGGGAAATTACCTCACCTTGAGTCGCTAACCCGCCCTCTGAGGTAGCACTCAAGATAGCGATCCTGTGACGGTCGCCAGTTATGGTGCACGACACGCGGCTGGTAACGCTATGCATGGAACAATGCTGGTTCTATCTAGGCCATTTGAGGAAGGTATTAGGTTCATTGGGATCATCCCGGTACTCTCTTGTAGGAAGTTGGTGCTCGAACGGGAAGCTCGCCAACCCTATGGAAACCAGTTTGCGAATTACTGGATCCAGAATGCAGCCCGGTATCAGAGCCTTTCGCCCGAGTAGACTGGAACTCGAGACCCACAACGCTCCTGGTTTTCTCCCCCAGTAGTCGTCTACTCTTCCTGCACCCGGCCATGCTGCTCGATCAGAAACAGATAGATTTTTCTGCCATAAGCGCGTTGTACTAACGACCAAGAATATGTGCGGGGTCAGCCGCAGTGCGGTAGTGCAGCGAGTGCAGCTTAACCGCAAGCGAATACGGTCTAATAGGAGAGTTGAACCGGGTCTAGTACAATACAGGAAGGTGCAACGCTCGAGATAGCGACTGGGCCATTCATCGACGGATGGCCACGAGGAATAGATCGAATGCGCGATTATTTTCCTGGGCAGGAAGAAGCTAGTCTTATCATCTGTAGATTGGTGGCGTCGCGAATTTGCGAAAGATGGCATATATTTGATCGTGAAGCCTTTGGGGCAGAGGCGTGATGACGCTGACTTTGGAAACTTGTTGCACATATTTTAGAGCTTGACGACTTCGTTGACTAACTGCGGGGACGAAGCCGTATATATTCAGCTACCATACAGGCTACGCCGTGCAACGTACAACTTTCCCAAAACCAAACATCCCTGCCTAACGAGATCACCTTCTCACTTCTCCTCCCCACCTGCCCCACTTAGTCTAGCGTCGAATATTTCGTGCGCGCGCATGCGAGTATACAGGTGACCTGCCCCAACAGGGGGTAGTCGGTTGACCTAGGAAAACCTCGGTTAACGAAAAATCGCTTAGTTGACCCAACTAGTGTTACGGCTCACCCCACCATTAGCGCCAGACAAGGGATTGGCTAAGAAGTTGCATAGGAGAAACCACGGTCATTAGACACAAGGAAGATATGTTGAACTAGCAAAAGTGAATCAATCCACTTCTGCTGTAGTTCTTGTAGTCAGTTATATTACAACACACCCCCTTAGCTTTCTAGACTTTGTGTGGACTTTGTACAGGAAGGTATATAATAGAGCCCCCCTATAGTCATTGTTGTGCATCATTATTAAGAGACTTTTGTAGTCTGATCTTAAGTGCTAATGCTACGTTTTGTTGCTTATTATTGCTTAAAGTATAAGTTTATACAGTGAATTGTATGTTGTGGCTAACTAACCTATTAGTCTAGTAAAAGCAGCATACTGTTTATGCTGTATCCTAGGCTTATAACTATTAAACTAGCAAAAGTGAATCAATCCACTTCTGCTATAGTTCTTGTAGTTAATTATATTACAACAAGATATAAGAACTAGAACTACATAATCCTAAACCTTTTAGATCTAGGATTGTGTAAGGAGCATCTAAGTATTATCTAGGGATTGTCTAAGTAGCAGACAGTATCCCTAAGGCATAATGCTACTATATAAGTAGTTAGTTAGTTCTTAGATAGGAGCTTCATGCTTAACTTAATATAATATTTATTATGTACTAGTAACATGTTTTATAAAAGTCTTTATGTCTAATTGTTATAGTAGAACAGGAAGGCTAGCTAACTATAGGAGAGAAAGGGAGGAGGTTACATGAGACTAACCCTAGTGCCTAGAGGGGCAGCAGAGGATATTAGTTCTAAGCATATTATATAACAGACTCTATAGACTATGCAAGAGTCCTAGCAGTCTAGGACTCTAGGGACTTAAGTGAGTTCTTTAGAGTTCATTTAGCACAACGCTACTATATAAGCAAGTAGTTAGTTCTTAGATAGGAGCTTTATGCTCAACTTAATATAGTATTTGTTATATACTAGTAACGTGTTTTATAAAAGCCTTTATAGTTAATCCCCTGCCTCCCCTAACAAGTTAAACTAACAAAACCTCTATAACTTCTATTTGTTTAGAAGCTAGCACCTACCTTTACTTATAAGGCTAAAGGAGGACAATAAGGCCTAGTCACCTTATAGGGAAATAGTTAAAACAATTAAGTTAAGCCAAGTCTATAACAAGTCCTAGTCTAGTTAGGAAATTTAGGAGTCATAGCGTAATATAGATCTATAGTAATAATTATAGTAATTGCATCTACTATAAATTACACATAGAAAATAGGTCATTATATAGAATATTTACACGTGATTGTCAACTAACCTAGTCATCATGTGATGACAGTCTTGGCAGACCGACGGGGAACCGCGGTTTATGAACTTCAGACTGGACCGCGGTCTGGTCTGAAGATTTAGGACCAGACAGGACCGTGGTCCGGTCCGGTTTAGGTCCCCCGACGGGGTCGCCCGTGGCGCACACTAGTGAGAGGCATAAGTAACCTTATAAAATAGGTGGCCATACAAGTTTGTTCATGGACTGCTCCGTATTGTTAGTCAAAAGGACAAAAACACCGGTTGTGGAAGTTTCAGATAGAGATGCAAATGGTTGGATCACTGTAAAGACGCCACGAGGAGATGTACGGACCAAGGCAGTTATGCATGCCGCGGACAGGTGGGCTTCGCACCTTCTACCGGATTTTGGAAACCTAATATTCGGAGGCCGAGGATCGTTAGCAAGTCTGAAGGCTCCAGAAGGGTTCTTTAAACACACAGGTGCCCAACATTGGGATGAAATCGACAACGTAAGTCTATGCTCTAACCTGTGACCCAGAGCAGCTCGCTGAACATCATAGAACTACCACCTCCAACTGCCTCCACCTTACAACACAGTTATCCTTGGCGGAGGGAAATCCCTTCTCGTACATGACCCACGTAGCTACATCCTCAACGACAGTGAAGACAAGCATGCCTACCAGAATTCTACAAGTCTGGCCTGCGTCGGATGTAGCGCAGTGGCCGGGGGAGGGTCCTGGAGAGCTAGCAAAAGTACTCGACAAAGGCGGAGTTTGGACAGGTGGTGTGTCTCCGGTCCTTATGTTCCCACCACTAGAACTCGGAATTAACAGCTCCCTAGTCATGTCCTCAAGCATCGATGAATTTCCCTAAGTTGGTGCCGTCCCGAACCACAAGGGACACTTCATCGCCGCCGGCTTCAGCGGGCACGGTCCGTCATCCATCTCAACCCCACCGGTACAGCAAACTAACTCTTATGCCCAGGCATGCCCCGTATCCTCATCTCCATGGCCCACGTGGTGCCTCTTATTCTCACCTCACTAGGCATCGAGTCCACGCCCCCAGAACTCGTGGCGCCTTATACTGCCCTCCCGAAGCCCTTCCACATCACGGCCGTTCGGATCGAGAAGCTACAGAAAGTCAATGCGAAGGCGAAGTATGAGGCTGAGATGAAGATGAATTTCGAAAGTGCGAAATAAGAGTTTTGTAATGACGATCGGAGTCGCCCGAGAGTGGTGTGATAGAGGTGCATACATGGGGTTTAACTTACCGTCTACCTATCATGTCAATCTTGGTGTCTGTCTATTTAGGTAGATCTAGGAGAGGTGATGCGTTAAAGATCGACGCCGGGATGCAAGATATATACACAGCAATGGTCTTTAACGAGACCGAAAGGTGGTTCCTGTAGTATAGTAAAATGATAATTCCGGAATCACCACGAGTAGGACCGAATTGATTAAAAGTGAATGCATACATTATTAATCTAGCTACTATATGTCTTCTTCGTACAAGGCTAGAGTGATTTTGGCCCTAAAAGGCATTCAAAATACCAAAAATCCAAGCATAAAAGTTGCAGCGAAGATGTACAAATGATCTGAACGAACACTTCGCCAACTACGCGGCGACGGCTGCACTACACGACACGATACTATACCTAACCACCTTTGTAGTAGCAATAACTCCTACTGCGAAACCTGCCTTCATTAAAATCATAGATATCCTACTCTAAACTGGCGATTATTTATTATAATTAATGTTAACGTATTTCACATGCGAGCGGCGCACCCGAGCGAGCGGCGCACCCCATTTTTACACCCAAAATCGCAAATTTTGTAGCTTAATATCTCAACAACCCTTTAATAATAAACTATAAAACTAAATACTTAGCATCTTATAGGCATTTAAAGAGCTCTGTTTCAATTTTAAAGCAAGTAGCCTTGTGGTTATTGAGATATTAAGTTTTAGCCCCCACTTTTAACCTAAATCTTAGTATCTTAATAACTACAAAACCAATTGCTTTAAAAATCAGAAATGATACTTTAAATGCTTATAAAACGCTAAGTATTTAGTTTTATAATTTATTATTAAAGGGATGTTGAGATATTAAGCTACAAAATTTGCGATTTTGGGTGTAAAAATAGGGTGCGCCGCTCGCTCGGGTGCGCCGCTCGCATGTGAAATACGTTATACATTTTATAAATTTATCTCCTATAAAGATGCATAATATAAAAACTCTAACCCATGGTCATCAATGGTTGTTTTCATTCATAGCGGTCATAGGCCCTAATGACAGATACTCTTAGCATAGCGTCTATTGAGACTTCTGATCCGGACGAGCACTTTGCTGTGAGATCTCATTAAGACCGATTGAGACTCCGCCCGCGTGCGAAGAATGCCGAAATAAGAGCAATCACTGTAACCACAGTGGTCGCAATAAAAGTGTATTTTAGTGCTTCATAATACACCTGTCTGGCGATTGCTTGGACGTCGGGAGGCAGGTCTTTGATCACTGTGACGCTGTGCCGGATCTCATCCAGAATCTAAGATGCAGTTGTCAGCTATGAGAATATATGGAGCCTTGACTCGGATGAGCAGCTTACCTTGTCTTTGTTGGGTATCCCTTCCAGCGCTATTGGTAAGCGCGTTGACAGAATGTTCTGAATCAGAGTTGAAGAAGCAGCAACTCCCCAGACTGTGCCCACAGAGCGGAAAAGATACACCATTTACGTAGCTACAGCTTGATCTTTGTGCTCGAATGCAGCCAGAAATGTGAATAATATGCTCGGATATGCTATTCCTTGACCAAAATTGGCTGGGAATAAATATATCAGATACTTCTACTTCGAATCACGGAATTTGAAAGATGCAACCAAAGCATTCCCCAATATCATGAAGAAGCAGCCGGTCCTCACTAATTCGTTCAATCGCCCATAACGTGACATGATGTAGCCAGCGACTACTCCTCCAACTGGTGTGCCTAAAGACGGGATAACGAGACGCATCCCAGCTTCGGAAGGAGTATCGAGGAGCACGACTTGGAAAAATAACGGCAATATGAAGAGAAACTAAGAGGGTGTCAGTGCTGAAGTTTTGGAATGAGACTTGCTACTTACGGCATATGCAGCCATCCCAACGCACACATTGCTGATCTGATTCGAGATCGCAAGTGTTCCTCGGAGCATACTCATTGGCATCACCGGAATTGCTTCCGTGCGGACCCAACGACAACAAATGCCGCAAGTAAAACTACACTAATGGCCAGAGAAGCAATGACTCTGATGTCTGACCATGCATAGTTGTTGCCCCCCATACTCAATGCTGCAAGCTGAGCCGACAAGCCCAGGACGAGCAACAAAGCACCACTCAAATCTATCTGTTTCCATGTCGAAGTTTTCGGCTTGATCAGCCCCTCTTGGTATTCTCCACAAACGTATTCGAGAGAAGGTCCTTGACGACAAAATACCCGACTATGCACGCAAAAGCCGATACAGGCACTTGACACATAAAACACCATCTCCTTCCAATAGTATCTGCAATGACCCCCCCAAGACTGGCACCGCAGATAGACCCAAAGCCGTGTAGAACGTTCTGGCAAGCCTGGTACATCCCCCGTTCCCGGAATGGAATCATATCCGAGCTGATGATTGTAGCCATTGTCATGAGCCCGCCGCCGCCGAGCCCGGTCAAGGCGCGCATGAGGTTCAAAGATACTAGATCAGGAGCGAGGGCGCAGCCGAGGCAGCCGACGAGAAATGTTAGTGTGGCGGTGAAGAAACATACTCGGCGCCCTATGATGTCGCTGAATCTCCCATAGAGGGGTTGGAAGGCAGTGGAGGTGACGAGGTAGGAGGTGGTGAGCCATGAGATGGTGTTGGCGGCGTTGAATTCTGGACCGATTACTGCGTAGGTTGATGCCGTGATCGTTCCATCGAAGCCAGACAGGAAGACATTCGAGAAGATTGCTGTAAATAGTTAGCTTCTAGTGGGTGGCATCTGAAGGTCTGTGTAAGTCATACCAATTTCGATCCAGATGAACCCTGCTGGGGGTTTCCAGGTTGACTTCGCAGGGCTGGCGATTGCAACATTGCTGAGTAATGGTTCTTGCTCCCCATTTGAAGTTTCGTAGGTATCATGACGGCGGTCGATTTGTTCCTGCGGTCCAGCCTCTGAACATATCCTCGTCCCGATTTTTAATAGAAGCCAAAGAACGAGATACAGATCCTAGAAATTGTTTGGCGAGCGCGGGGGGAGAATCGCCAACGCAACGAGTATTAAACGCTACAAGTAGAAGATAGATTTGTTAAAAAAAATCCGAGAAAGATACGAAACACACCTACGTCAATCAACCACCCCGGTAATTAATTCCGCCATGCCAGCGTGTAAAACATGTTGCATGCATTAGCCCTCGTGCTCTGATATGTTGAGGATTTGCAATTAATCCGGAAGCTGGTCACAGCACAGCACAGTATACAGTAATACAGTAAAATGATTCAATTGTTCTCTCTATTCTAATGGACCTACGCAGTGCTTTTATAGGCTTTGAAGAGCCTACTGTAATCACTAGAAGCCCTAAGCTTCCACTGTTTTCAGCGCAGAGTTTTTCACTGGCTTTTCAGGGCCAAAACTCCGGCATATTCCATAGCCCGATCTTCATTCCCAACATGATAGTGTCGCGGACAGACGCACGAGGCAAAAGTGGAGAGAAGCGGACACGAAGTCCACAAGCGCCGATATCGTCTCGATCACAGATCGTGCTAACGGAGACGAACTCCACCCCCATGAATTGCGTCAGAATGCTCGCGATGAGATAATTGGCATGTTAACTTTTCTTGAATTATCTTGAATTATATTGAATATGCATGTGTTGTGAATAACGGAGTCCAAGTCCGTTCGACGAGGCCAATCATGCAAGACCCCGGGCCCCGGTTTGCGGAGGGGAAGTCCTTGAAGCTATCACGTCAAAGCAGCTCATTTTGACAAGTCAGCGATTCGGTGATCGATGAGCTTCAAAGATGTGGGTTAGCGGTTTCTTTTTGGGGTAGTTTTGACCAATGAGGGTATTTAGCTATTCGTTGATGCCCTCAAATATCTTCCAGGTGGGCGAACTTTTCTGTTCTTGTCATTGATTCGAAAGCCGAAGCTCCTATTCCTCTCATAAATCCTTATCAATATCATTCATCTTTACGGTGCAAGTTGAGAGGTCATATCAATGTTAGTATCTACAAACTTTACCCCGCGCCAAAAGGTTCAGAAGCTGATCAAGACTGTACAGCATGAGTACGCTAAGCTGCCAGAGGATCTCGCTGGTGCGGCCGTCGATCTTGTAGGCGGCGTTGGCGTCGCGGGCCGAGATGAGGTAGTTTCCTTGGTCGTCCTTGTCTACGCTGTTGATGTGGAAGTAGTCCCAGGCGTCGGAGGAGTTGTAGCCGCTGCCGGCTTGGCCGGGGTTGAGGGGGAGGAAGGCTTCGGAGGGGGAGACGTGCGAGAGGCTGCTCCATTCGAAGAGGACTTCGCCGGAATTGATGTCGAGTTCTGGGATTGTTAGTTTGTGTGATTGGTTCCTATTGATGGAGAGAATTACCTTGGAATCTAGCATCGACAATCCACTGTTGCTCGGGGGATCCTCCGTATGGGGACAGATCATACGGGACGGGGTGGTATATGTGGATTAGAGCGGTCTTCTCATTGGTGATGATAAACTCATGCTTATCAGTCAACCTATGGTTCCCCGCGCGTAGCTATTTGATCGTGTTGTAATTCTGATCCAAGAAAGTGGTGTGGACATGTCCATGTCCGTATGCCGCGTTATGGCTTCCCTCGAAACTGAACAGGACATCCTTCCCCTTGTACCGTCCGGCTTGGAAATTGGTGGCCCAGATGGAGAAATATGTGAAGCCGGACCAGACGAGGTCACAGGTGTCTGTGAAGATATAAGGGGCGGCCTGTAACGGGCCATGGCGCGTGCCTTCTGGGAAACCGGCGAAAGGTGCAATGAAGATGTAGCCGCTCTCAACGTCTGCGGTGGCGGGGATGGTGATGTTGAGTTTTGGCGGGGTAAGATCTGGACGGGATTTGAATTGCCAGTTAGTAGTAGTGGAGCTGCTGCTAAGCCTAGAGCAAGCTTCATGAGGCTTCCGAGCCCTGTCTTCGTGGTCTAGGCTGCCGGAGTCCATGTAGAAGTGGAAGATTGGCTCTCCATTCGGTTTGTACTCTGTGATGGCACCCTCAGAGCCCCAGTTCACCAGCACATTCCCGTTAGGCTGGACCTGTGTCGAGCCCTGCGATTTGAAAAGCAGGTCGTCTGGCGGATAGAAACCCTGTACCAGCGTAGCAGTCCAGTTCTCCATATCGACCTCGATGATCTTCCCCGCCGACGTAGCATTAAAATGCACCTCACCCCCCCGTCCATTCTCAGTCCCATGAGCCGAATTATCATAAATAGAAATAACCTCCCTCTTCCCATCCTCCGAGCGACTCAAATACCTTGCATGATGCTGAAACGCGAACTCCACTCCCTCTCCAAGCTCAAAATCAGTAGACTTCGGAGAGGGCGTCGAGAACTACCGCGAATTCGGATATAACTGGACCGGTATTCCGCACGAGGCGCCAGCAGTTGTAGCACTCAAGGACGACGATGAGGGACAGACGAGTATCTACGTTTTCTGGAAGGGCGACACCGAGACTAAGCACTGGCGCTTTTACGAGATTTATGCGAATGGGAAGCGTGAGTTGCTTGGGACGGCGGCGAGGAAGAGCTTTGAGACTGTGCTTACGGTTGAGCGGACTGGGATTAGGAATGTGCAGGTTGTGGCGCTGGGGGCGGAGGGGGAGAAGTTGGTGGAGTCGTCGGTTGTGAAGCCGGATGTGTTGATTCAGGAGTATAAGGGGAGTGAGAGTGTTAAGAGCAGCAAGGGAGGAAGTAAGAGCAGCAGCAAGAGCAGCACGAAGATTGAGAAACCCTGTGGTAGTGGGTTCATGGGCTGGTTGATGTTCAAGGGGCAGAAGATTATCAGGCCGCAAGACTTGTAGTTTTTCAATGCTTACGCTGAGTTTATGTAGTAGCTATGCCGAGATTTGATACCACGAGTTAGTTAGCTGACCGAGTCCTGATATTGCTATGTGATGTTACAGGTTCTGATGTCGCTATATGATGTTACAGGCCCTGATGTTGGTAGTGATGTTACAGTCTGACAATCTCCCCGCATCCCCACACTACAGCCAAGTGGACGGACCAACGCCAGACCGCCTTGTTGGTCATTATTGTCGTATAGCGGATCCTTTTGTCCAGTCGTCTATCCAACCTGTCCAATCAACTCCCACACAGCCTCGGCCCAAGTCTCTCCGTTTCAGGGTCCCTCACCTCGGGACTATGCGGGGTACTCGGCGCGGTACTCGGAGCGGTACCTCACCGGCTACCAGCTCCCACACGCGACACCAAGTACCTGCTTTCTTTTTCCCGGTATCAAACAACTTTCCGTACTGTACATATATTGTACATAAAGAGACATAAGAGACATTTCCATAAAGAGCAAGAGGCAAGACATTGGACATTGCCCAAGCTGGTTAAATACGGTAGCTATCGGCCCGCGAGGCTATTTGCTCCTTCTCCCCCACTCGAGCGACGTGTTGGCGACGACGACAACGAGGATATCGACGAAACTGAGCCGCGAATTCTGAGATGATAGCTCCGATTGCAAAGAGGAGAGTTTGATATACCTGAGTGCTGCCGCGGGATTGTTGCTCTGAGACGCCGGTTTGGCTGGACTGCCATGCGAGTGAGCAGCTGAGAGAGAGCTTGATACTTGTTGGCCACGCCGCCGGATACACGACTCTCCACTCCAACCCAGCTCAGATACGACGGTAAGCATATGGAGAAACGGCGACTGGGCCTGTTCTAACTTCCAGCAGTAGTAGATACGCCCAGAAACCCTCAAATCTCCACTCAGCCCAATAAGTCGCTTTCTACATGACCCAGCATACACAGCAGACACCCCCTCATAAAAGACCACCCTACCCGTCTTACACCAAGGACTACAACCAAGTTCCTTTCCCAGTTTAAATATATAAACTCACTCTAACCATGATAACCCCATCCACAAGGCTCTGTGGGGCCTTGGCCAACCACACAGCATGGCTCTCCCAGCCCACAGTAACAACCCTCAACCGCTCCAAGAGCCGCCTCTACCACTCCACAACACGCCTCCACGAAGAGAAGAAGCCCTCTGAGGCCGAGGCCGAGCCTGAACACCCCGTCAAATCAATCCCCTACTCCGAGCTCACCATCGGTGTCCCCACCGAAGTGTTCCCCGGAGAACGACGTGTCGCCATGACCCCCGCCAACGCCGCCCTCCTCCTCAAGAAGGGATTCAAGCGTGTCATGGTTGAGCACGGCGCCGGCTTCGAAGCCCAGTTCCCCATCCACGACTACGAAGCCGCCGGAGCCACCATCGCCAACTCCCGCAACGTCTGGACCGAGAGCGATATTGTGCTCAAAGTGCGCCCCCCGCGATTGACGGCCGGGAACCCTACATGGGCGAACGAGGAGCCGCAGTTTACGAGCCATGTGAATAATTTCGTGGATGGGTTCAAGCCGGGTTCGACTATCATCTCGATGCTGCAGCCGAATTTGGACCGCAATAGGCCGGTCGTGGATATGATGGCCAAGAAGGGGTTGACGTCGTTTGCGATGGATATGATTCCGCGAATCTCGAGGGCGCAGACTTTCGATGCGCTGAGCTCGATGGCGAATATTGCAGGGTATAAGGCTGTTTTGGAGGCTTCGAATCATTTTGGCCGGTTCATGACTGGACAGACTACCGCGGCGGGGAAGATCCCGCCTTGTAAGGTTTTGGTTATTGGAGCTGGTGTTGCTGGACTCAGTGCTATTGTTACGGTAAGCAATTAGCTGCAGTTCGCTATGGGGGCAATTCTGACATACACAGGCTCGCCGCATGGGCGCTATCGTCCGTGGATTTGATACACGAAGTGCTGCACGCGAGCAGGTCCAATCGCTCGGAGCAGAGTTTATCGAGGTTGATATGGAAGAAGACGGCTCTGGAGGTGGCGGTTATGCCAAAGTCATGTCGAAGGAGTTTATCGCGGCAGAGATGAAGCTCTTCCTCGAACAGTGCAAAGAGGTTGACATTGTCATCACCACTGCGCTGATTCCTGGCAAGCTGGCTCCTACCCTGATTACTGAAGAGGTTCGTCAATTCTACGTTGCGATTTCAGAAGCTTACAACTGACAATTTGTAGATGGTGTCCGCGATGAAGCCTGGCTCTGTCGTTGTTGATTTGGCTGCCGAGGCCGGTGGTAATTGCGAGATCACTGTACCAGGCGAACTGGTTACTCACAAAGGCGTGACTGTGATTGGTACGCTTTTATATATTGATTCACTGCATAGACACTAACGTATGAAAGGTTATACGGACTTCCCATCTCGTCTTCCGACACAGTCATCCACGCTGTACTCCAACAACATCACCAAATTCCTGCTATCCATGTCACCCAAGGAGAAACACTTCGGAATCGACCTAAACGACGAAGTAGTCCGCCGCTCCATCGTCACCTACAACGGCGAATTCCTCCCCGCTCTACCTCCCCTCGCACCGCCTCCCGCGCCCGCACCAAAGGCAGCCGAGGTCAAGGAAGAAGTCCTAGCTGTGACCCCATGGCAAAAAGCTTCTCGAGAAGTCATGACCGTCACCGGCGGCATGGGCGCCGTCCTCGCTCTCGGAAAATTAACCGGACCCCTCTTCATGGGTAACCTCTTCACCTTCTCTCTCGCTGGTCTGATCGGCTACCGCGTCGTCTGGGGCGTCGCGCCCGCCCTGCACTCCCCGCTCATGAGCGTCACCAACGCCATCTCAGGCATGGTTGGTGTCGGTGGCTTCTTCATCATGGGCGGAAACTACCTACCCGAGACGATCCCGCAGTTTCTCGGCGCGGCTTCGGTGCTCCTTGCGTTTGTCAATGTTACTGGTGGCTTCGTGATCACGAAGCGCATGCTTGATATGTTCCGTCGCAAGACTGATCCCCAGGAGTACCCGTGGCTTTACGCCATCCCGGGTATACTCTTTGGTGGTGGTTACATCGCTGCTGCTTCGACGGGTATGGCTGGGCTCGTCCAAGCTGGGTACTTGGCTAGCTCTATGCTTTGTATCGGATCCCTCTCTGGACTTGCGTCTCAAGCAACTGCTCGCACTGGTAACCTTCTTGGTATCCTCGGTGTGGGATCCGGAATCCTCGCCTCTCTCGCAGCGTGCGGTTTCACCACCCCACAGCTAATCCAAGTTCTCGCCGTCGCTGGTCTAGGTTCCGGGATCGGAGGAGTAATCGGACGACGCATCACCGCGACAGAGCTCCCCCAGACAGTAGCCGCACTACACTCCGTCGTCGGTCTCGCTGCTGTTCTCACCTCCATCGGCTCCGTTATGGCCAGTGTGGGTGGTGACCACATTTCGATGCTTCACATGGTGACCGGCTACCTCGGTGTCCTGATCGGTGGCGTCACCTTCACCGGGTCCATCGTAGCTTTCCTCAAGCTCGCAGGCCGCATGTCTTCCAAGCCCACAATACTCCCCGGCAGACATCTCATCAACGGCGGCATGCTCGCCTTGAACGCCGCAACAATGGGCGCCTTTGTCACAATGGCCCCAGGCGCCCCGGCGATTGCCGCCATGTGCCTCAGTGGCAGCGCCATCCTCTCCATGGCCAAAGGATACACAACCACTGCCGCCATCGGCGGCGCCGACATGCCCGTCGTCATCACCGTCCTCAACGCCTACTCCGGCTTCGCCCTCGTAGCCGAGGGTTTCATGCTGGGTAACCCCCTCCTCACCAGCGTCGGCTCGCTCATCGGTGTCTCCGGCAGTATTCTCTCATACATCATGTGTAAAGCCATGAACCGCTCTCTCACCAACGTCCTCTTCGGCGGCATCTCCTCCGCGCCCACACGCACAGACTACAAACTCGAGGGCGAGCTAACCACCACCTCCGTCGACGAAGTCGCCACGAAGCTCCTCGAGGCTGAAAGCGTCATCATTGTCGTCGGCTACGGTATGGCGGTCGCCAAAGCGCAATACGCGATCGCAGAATTCACGGCCCTGCTGCGCGCCCGCGGCGCCAAAGTCCGCTTCGCCATCCACCCCGTCGCGGGCCGCATGCCCGGCCAATGCAACGTGCTCCTCGCCGAAGCGAGCGTTCCCTACGACGTCGTTTTAGAGATGGACGAGATCAACGACGATTTCTCCGACACGGACCTAACGATCGTGATCGGGGCGAACGACACGGTCAACCCGATCGCGCTGGAGAAGGATAGCCCGATAGCGGGGATGCCGGTGCTGCATGCGTGGAAGAGTCGGAATACGATTGTGATGAAGAGGGGGATGGGGAGTGGGTATGCGGATGTGCCGAATCCGATGTTTTTTAAGCCGAATAATCGGATGTTGTTTGGGGATGCGAAGACGAGCTGTGATGCTATTGTTGCGGCTGTTAAGGCGGGGGTGGAGTTGAAGTAGATGATAGATTGAGGGAGGAGAGCTAGATGTAGCTGGTTGGGTTTGGATGGGAGACGGAATGTCTATATTGGGGGATAGGTGCTGAGCCTGGGAGAGTTTGAATGTAGATAGCTCGACGCGTTTTTTAGCATTTACAGTTTTTGTTCTGTCTTTAGAAGCATTGTAGTTGTTTTATTTTCCTGTGATAGGTAGGAGAGGTGCCTTGCCACTAGGAGCTTCGACGGTAGAGTTAAACCACCCTTCAGCCACTCTCCTAAAGTGTATTAGGGGTGTGTTAATTACAAGCCTATAGGCTAGATTAGATTACCATTTATATTTTAGTCATATTAGAACTCTATTATTTAAAAGGATTTGTTAAATTATTATAGTCTAAGGTGTAAGTAAGAGTCTCTTCTATGTCTATAGGGGGGTTATTCTAGTAGGAGAGGTAGGTAGGTCCTTAGATAATTCTTATAGCTTAAGGGTCTTCCCTTTATAGTAACGTATTTCATAAGCAAGTCGTCACTACAAGCGAGTTAGCAGCAAAAACACCAAAACGCGTTAACGAGACTATAGTTAACAATACCATAACTAACATAAGCTAAATCCTCTAATTAAGAGGGTAGAATACTATTAGCTATCTAAGTAATTAAACAAGGCAATTGTTAAACTGTTTAAGCAGCTATAGTATTGTATAATGTGCCCTATATAACTTTAAGTAACTGCATCTATAGTATAGCTTCTTAACGCAACTATACTCCTAACTCATGTAAGTTAACTCTATATAAAGAGTTAGCTCTTGTTTAATACATTCTTAACCTAGATTCACATGAATTCCTACCCTATCTATAAGTAGTATAAGAAATAGCAGACCTTCTACAAGGCAAGAGCCCTATTAGGAAGAACTAGACTACTAACTTCATTAAGCGTTATATAGAAATCAAAGTAAAGTTTAGTTAGAAGTACAATTATAAATGAGCAAAATGTAAAAATCTAAAGATAATTTAAGGGTAGTTTTCCCTTAACGTGGTTTATCAGCGAGTCGCGCATATCAGCGAGTCGCGCATATCAGCGAGTTGCGCATATCAGCGAGTCGCGCACTTTCCCCCACATTCCAACCTACTAACTTCAATACGCGTTTTGCAACCATTACAAATGGAAATTCAAACTCAAGAAGCAAGTATTATTCTTGCTATCGAAGCTATCCGATCATCTAGAAAAATCAGCTGTCGGTCTGCAGCAAATGTGCCCGAATCAACACTCTGTGATAGAATGGCTGGCTGAACCCCCCGCGCCGAATCTTAATCGAATTGTCACAAATTAAACGATATAGAAGAGGATATAATTATTCAGTATATACTCAGCCTAGATTCTAGAGGATTTGCGCCCCAACTTGCTGGTGTTAAAGATATGGCTAATCATCTTCTTAAATCGCAAGGACAGAACCCTATAGGAAAGCTCTAGGCCTATTGATTCGTATAACGGCAACTATAGTTAAAGACGCGTTTTAATTGCGTTTATGACTTTCAAAGGGCCTTGTGCAAAGATCCTAAGCTTATTAGCGCGTGGTTTTGACTTGTTAGGAATATGAGGGAGAAATATAGCGTTCTAGATTGCAATTTCTACAACTTTAATGAGATGGGGTTTATGATGGGAGTTATTTGTCTAGTAATGGTTGTTACACATACTAATCAACGTGGTAGAGGCAAGGCAGTTTAGCCTGGCAATTAGGAATGGGCAACAGCAATTGCTTATATTAGTAGTGAGGGTTAGAATGTGCCTCCATTTTTAGTAGTGTAAGGGAAGAATCACCTTGCGAATTAGTACACTAAGGCTGACCTCCTAAACAACTAGGTGATTAAGCTAACAATTAATGGATGGACAAATAATGAGATGGGCCTAGAATGGATCAAACACTTTAATAAACACACTGCTACTTGTGCGAAGGGTCTATATTAAATGCTTATGTTAGATGGGCACGAGAGTCACAAATCAGCTGAATTTCAGGAGTATTGTAAGGCTCACAACATTATTACTCTTTGTTTGCCTCCTTACTCATCCCATCTTACCTAGCCACTTAACGTTAGGTGTTTTAGTATGTTGAAAATGGCATATAGGCAACAAATCAAGACCTTTATTAGGGCTTATATTAACCATATTACTAAGGCTAAGTTCTTCCTTACCTTCTAAGTAGCGTTTATAGAGTTAATAACAGCCTAAAACGCTTAGGCTAGATTCTATAGAGCTAGCCTAGTGCCTTTTAACCCTTAGGCTGTTATTTCAAAGCTTAACGTGAAGTTACGGACTCTATCTCCTACCTTACCCCTCCCTGCTAACGCTGACCCTTAGGTCTCCCAGACACCTCACAACCCTACTAAGGCCCTCTCACAGACAACTCTTGTGAAGCAAAGGATTGCCCGTTACTAAGGAAGCTCGCTAGCACCTCTTTTTAAGACAGTCTTTACGTTAGCAAAGGGCACTAAGCGATTAGCTCACTAGAATACCCTTTTAGTAGAGGAGATCTATACACTTCAAGTAGTAAATGAAGCGCTTAGCAAGCGTCACAGGGCTAAAAAGAACCGTATCCGTAAGGGGGGTGCACTTACAGTAGAGGATGCATGCGATATTTTGTCTTAGCAGGAGGTAGATGAGCAGGTTCGACGCAACTTACATGTAGAGAGGGGCAATTAGGTTAAGGGACAACCGTCTAGACAGCGCTGTGGCACTTACGGAAAGGCTAGCCATAACGCGCAAACTTGTAAAATAGAAGAAGATGTATCTAGCTCTTTAGATTTTAATTTGTAAAAAATTTACTATTTTCTTTAGGGGTAACGTATTTCCTGTACGAGTGGCCCACCCGAACGAGTGGCCTACTAAAACACCAAAACGCGTCAACTTAACAAACGTTAAGATGCCACAACCAACACAAGCCCAATCCTCTAATTAGGAGGGTAGAATACTATTAGCTATTAGTGCAATTAAACAAGGCCAGTTTCAAAGTGTCTGAGTAGCTGCTGCATTGTACGATATCCCTCGAACAACACTACGTTAACGAATTTAAGGAATGACATCCTAACGCGATTCTACACCTAACTTACAGAAGTTGACTCCATACGAAGAGTCAGCTCTTGTTTAGTATATCCTCGACCTAGATTCACGTGGATTTCCACCCCGGCCATAAGCTGTACAAGAAATGGCCAACCTTCTACTCTCTAAACGAGGCGAGAGTCCTGTTGGGAAGAACTGGGCTACGGGCTTCATAACGCGTCGTACGGAAATCAAATCAAAGTTTAGTTGGAAGTACGACTATAAACGAGCAAAATGCAAAGATCCTAAGATAATTTAAGGGTGGTTCTCTCTCGTACGAAACACAGTCGCAAAATACAGCATCTTAGAGCAGGATATCTACAACTTTAATGAAGCAGGTTTCGCAATGGGAGTTATTGCTACTGCAAAGGTAGTCACTAGTTCAGAAGCAAAGAGCCGTCTGAAGACTATATAGCTAGGGAATAGAGAGTAGGTGTTAATTATCTAAGGTGTTAATTCGTACAGATGGGCACTCCTGCCATTCATCATTTTCAAGGCGCAGAATCACCTCTCTGCTTAGTACGAGGACTTAGGATTACTAGACAATTAGGTGATTACATTAAGTGAGAATGGGTGGACATTAAATTCAATTAGGTACGAGTGGATTCAACACTTTAATTGGCATACAAGCACTTATACGATTGGAACCTATTGCCTTCTTATTCTTAACGGACACAAGAGCCACCTCTCTACTTAATTTCAGCACTACTGTACAGAACAGAAGATAATTACCCTCTATATGCCACCACACTCGTTACATATCCTTCAGCCACTTAACGTGAGCTGCTTCGCTCCACTAAAGCTTTCGTACGGACATTAGATTAAAACCTTTGTATAGAACAGGCTAAATCATATCATGAAGCTTAAGTTTCTCTCTGCATTCAAAGAAGCATTCAAAGCTGCATTTATAGAGCAGAACATTAAGAGCGGATTCCGAGCTACAGGACTAGTTCCGTACAAGCCATAGAGTGTCCTCTCTCACTTAAATCTACACTTAAGGACTCTAACCCCTCCTATAGTTAAGAGTGACAATTAGACTTCAAAGACCCCTCAAACTATAAGGGAGCTTAACTTTCAAACAGAGCACATTAAGAACCGCATTGTACGACATCAGAACAGCTCTCCTAGCTTAATTAATGATGCTGTTAGCTGCCTTGTTAAAGGGGCAGAAATGATGATGCATTCTGCTGTTCTACTTAAGGCAGAAGTTAAGGCTCTATAAGTGGCAAATGAACAGAAAAAGAGGAGGGAAAGGAAGCGTAAGAGGCGTATAATGTAAGGGGGAAGCCTCTCTATACGAGACGCAGAGGATATCCTTCAGGAAGCTGAGGTTGATGCTTAGGTCCATACGGAGGTAGCAAGTGAGACTGCTCAGCAGGTGGGTTCTACAGGCCGACAGAAGCGCTGTGGCTTATGTGGCACTATAGGGCATAATGCCTGTACGTGCGAGAAGCGCTAGGAATCAATTACAATTGAATAAGGGTCATTATATAGGGTGGTGGTGGTGTAATAGTAGTAATACTTAGATTTTAGTGTTTTAGTAGGCCACTCGTTCGGGTGGGCCACTCGTACAGGAAATACGTTAGTATTTATATTTGAAGTTACATGCCAAGGAAAAGTGCGCGACTTGCTAATATGCGCGACTTGCTAATAAACCACGTTATATAAAATATAGTTGTAAAATATAGCATCTTAGAGTAGGATATCTACAACTTTAATAAAGTAGGTTTTATAATAGGAGTTATTACTACTATAAAGGTAGTTATAAGCTTAGAAGCAAAGAGTTGTCTAAAGACTATATAGCTAGGAAATAGGGAATAGGTGTTAATTATCTAAGGTGTTCATTTGTATAGATAGGCACTCCTACTGTTCATTATTTTTAAGGTAAAGAACCACCTCTCTACTTAGTATAAGGACTTAGGATTACTAGACGATTAGGTGATTACATTAAGTAAGAATAGGTAGACTTTAAATTTAATTAGATATAAGTAGATTTAACACTTTAATTAACATATAAGCACTTATATAATTAGAACCTATTACCTTCTTATTCTTAATAGATATAAGAGCTACCCCCTAGCTTAATTTTAACACTACTATATAGAATAGAAGATAATTACCCTCTATATGCTACTACACTTATTATACATACTTTAGCTACTTAATGTTAGCTACTTTACTTTACTAAAGCTTTTATATAGATGTTAGATTAAAAACTTTATATAGAATAGGCTAAACTATATTATAAAGCTTAAGTTTCTCTCTACATTTAAAGAGGCATTTAATGCTACATTTATAGAGTAGAACATTAAGAGCAGATTCTAAGCTATAGGGCTAGTTCTATACAAGCTATAGAGTGTCCTCTCTTACTTAAATTTACACTTAAGGACTCTAACTCCTCCTATAGTTAAGGGTAACAATTAGACTTTAAAGACTCCTTAAACTATAAGGGAGCTTAACTTTAAAATAGAGCACATTAAGAACCACATTATATAACATTAGAACAGCTCTCCTACCTTAATTAATAATGCTGTTAGCTGCCTTGTTAAAGGGGCAGAAATGATGATGCATTCTGCTGTTCTACTTAAGGTAGAGGTTAAGGCTCTATAGGCTGCAAATGAACAGAAAAAGAGGAGGGAAAGGAAGTGTAAGAGGCGTATAATGCAAGGGGGCAGTCTCTCCGTACGAGAGGGAGAGGATATCCTTCAGAGTGCTAAGGTTGATGCTCAACTCTGTACGGAGGTGGCAAGTGAGACCACTCGGCAGGTAGGCTCTAAGGGCCGACAGAAGCGCTGTGGCTTATGTGGTATTATGGGCTATAATTCCTATACTTACAAGAGGCGCTAGGAATTAATTACAGTTAAATAAGGGTCATTATGTAGGGTGGTGGTGTAGTAGTAGGCAGTAATAGTCAATTTTGGTGTTTTCGTGCGCCGCTCGCATGTGAAATACGTTACTGAATTCATAAACAGAAATGTGTGCCGTTCTTCTCTTTCTACAGGTAGTCAAACTGCGCTCCGTTCGCCCTTAACTATGGTTTCTTAATCTTGCAACATCTTACCCCAAAATGGACAGCGATTGTGCTCAAGTACCACCTTCCAAGTTTGTAGTTGTCAAGGTTTACGAACCAAAAGGAGAACTGACATTGCATCGTCTTTCTTCCTCCACCCTTATATGCGGTCGCTGCAACAAGGAGAAAGCGAAGCCTTTACTCTGAGTTGTACTGTACCCTCTCAAGAGGGAGCAAGCAGTTACGGAATATCCGATTTCGAGACAGAATTAAGCGGTATTTAATATTAAGCCTGAACTAATAACTTGGGGTGTTGCGAGGCACTCAGCGTTCAAGACAAGCACTCTTCAACAAAGGAATGATGCTTATAAATGGCCATGACCGCTATTTATCAATCAAATCTATGTGCAAATCCTATGCTGTCTTTTCCACTCGTCAATTTGGTGCTGTAGAGCACGGTTCGGCCGTGAATCAGAGATGTGAAGGGAACGCCTTGTGACCGGGCAGTTATGTCTTTCTCGAATGTGTCATTCAATAATCTGGCGATCATAGGTGTCGCAGTTCGGCGTCATGACGGGGATGTTGTAATGAACCACACTCGTGACTCTTGCCAATCAATTGTTGTAGGCTGAGTTCGATTTCGGAGCAAAGCTGGGGCCTAATTGGGGTACGTTTCTTTTTGATAGTGTGACGTACACCATGCCATGGCGAATCTGAGAGTTCAACGGGTAGCGAGTTCACTATAACCCGGGGTACTCTGCTTTGTTGTGTATCAATAACTCGAGGCAGCGACTAACGATTCCTAGTCAGCGTATTAAAACACAAGGCCTTATCTAATATATCCGGTTAGATGTGACAAACATGGTAGGGGAACGCTGTTGCGCTATAAAACGAGCTTCTCTGCGATTTAGGTGCATTAAACAGAGCTTGCTACAAAGAAGAGTGCAGTGTTTTTAGGAGTGATTATAGAGCATAGCTTTAACTTAGCAGGGCCAGGCGTCACGTAACCCTAACCCTACCACTATTTATGTCCCGTCCTTGAATATAAACGCACCTCAAATAGTCAGTCTAGTACTAGAGTGTGTTCGTATATATATATCCCTTATACTTAAGCTATCTCTACACATGCCCCTTCTGAGGCTGAAATGTCACCCCTGTTCCTGCCATGGCCCAATTCTTAACACTATAGTTCGACAGTAGCAAAATGGCAAATGTAAAAAAGATAAAAAACATACAACATTGGGTGGCTATTTGCTGGTGGTCACCCACTTAACTACTAATCCACCGATCTCAAGCAATCCTCTGGAAAATGGTTAAATCGGTGCCATCCAGCCTAGTGGGTGAGCCTCGCCGCCGTTACCCTTATTTTGTGATAATGACCACCCCAACCACCTAGATCTTAAGTTATTAGGCTGAAAGCAGAACGGTAACAAATTATGATAAAACGGATGGTGAACGTTATCTAGCTGTTTTATGTGGCGGGGATATCGTTCTCAACCCCTATTTGTAACCAGTAGCAACCCTACGTAGTAATTAATAAGGCAAGGCTGTTTATATAATCCTACGGCGTCTACCAATCAAGTAAGACGTAGGCATACTTCGAAAGAATTCGAGTAAGTTGCAGTAGGACTATTATTGTATTGCGTATAGATGTTTATGTTCAAACTTTATATAGAGAGTGTACTAGCGATGTATTACTTGTCATATGAGGTTGTTGTTAAGAAGCAGCAATTATTTTCCGGAAACGTACACAATGATTAAGAGTTTGCTAATGATTACAGAAAATATTGTCTATTAACAATGGCGATCACCATGGCATCCTACTTCAGTACTACCAAATAAATTAGAATCCTACTCTGTCCCTCTAGTGATTTTACCAGGCGTGATCACTTACGCATTAGTCCTATGTAGGTCTCAAGTTTCGCCTAATATTCCATAGGGGCGAGGAGGCTGGGGATCCCATCGATCCGCAACTAGACCCTAGGTTTCTAGCCGGCTTATCATTTTTGCTTGACTACCTAGCAACGTTCCCCTTGTTTAGTATGGCTGGTAATGTAAGACATAGGTGAACCAAATATAAATTCTACAGGCCCCGACGCATTAGGAAAGAGGTGAAGGACTGTCAACCTTTTCCTAGGTATTTGAAAATATTCCAGGTTTGTAAAGCTCTTATGAGAATAGGGCCAGATCGACCACCTGGCATATCGTGCGAAATGGCTGGACAACACTTGTTGCATTCGGCCATTAACTAAGGGGTACCGCAACCTCCTCCGGATGGGAGACTGGGGAAATCATGGAGTACTTGCTAGAGTCAGGTATAAAGCACCTCGAGTTTCCAAAGAAAACTTCCTCAATCCAAATTCTTCAAAGTCTCCTTAGCTCAATCACATTCGCCCAATTCATAACAAGGCCTTCTTGTTAAACTCAACTTCAATTCAAAATGCAATTCACATACCTCGTCCAGGCCCTGTTCGTCGTCGTCGCCGTAACTGCGCCAGCTCCTCGAGGCGGTGGTAAGAATCACAATCGTAATATAGGCCAACTGTGGCCCATGCTACCATGAACTCAACTAACTCCCCCAGACATTCCCGCTGGCATCTTCCCATCCGGTGCATGGCCAACCGGTGGCCCAGGCCCTACTGGCACAAACATTGCCTGGCCAACCGGCACTGGCATTCCCTGCCCACCCGGCACCGGCATTTCCCGTCCAACCGGCACCGGCAGTGGCCACGACCACCAAACCACCACCCAGACCCGCTTCCTAACCCGCACCATCACCCGCACCCGCACTGGTGAGGCTGAGCCCACTGGCTCGCCTACTTCGCCATGAATGTGATAAGGAGTAAGCGTTGGGCGTGGCGACGAGCGGCAAATCCACAATCCTCTCCGATACGACCGAGGCGGCTGTAGGGCAAAGAGATGGTGCAGCGGGCTGCTAAAATTTCCTTTCTGCGGATTAGTACCTTGCCTTGTTATTTATATCAAAATTTGATTTGTTAATGCCGAAATGAAGATGAGGATGTGGGCTGTGATGTGAATTACGTTACCCTCTTTGCTGCCGCTGTTAAGTGGATGCTAAAACGCACATACCGCATTACCACATTGAACTCGTTATACAAGGTTACGCATATTGTAGGCTCGAAGGAAAAAGAACATCGCGCCTCAACGCCTCGATGCCTCAACGCCTCGATGTCTCAATGTCTCAACGCCTCAACGCCTCGATGTCTCAATGTCTCAATGTCTCAATGTCTCAACGTCTCAACGTCTCAATGTCTCAATGTCTCAATGTCTCAATGTCTCAATGTCTCAATGTCTCAATGTCTCAATGTCTTAATGTCTCAACGTCTCAATGTCTCATAGGGAACCGTTGCACATGGTAGGTTAATGCGGAAAATACTGCGTACCAAAAGCTGAGCCTCTTGTGGTTTCTTTGTGGAACTTTTGAGGCTTAGATGCATGGCTCTAACTAATGGATCACAAATGGCGAATCATTCCAAAATTAGGAGCAAAGGCGCCCTTAGTATGGTATGTAAGCTAAGGCCTCACATCACCCTGCTCACCCACAGCTCATCAGCACTTTACCTAATGGCACGAGATCCTTGCAGAAACCTTGCGGCAGCTAGCTTATTCTGTTCGTGGTAGTGATAGTTAGTATTGCTCTAATTTTAGGAGCAAGTAAATCTAGATAGATAAAACCCCCCCCTCTATTCACGTCTCACGGCTTCATCACCCACCACCTAGACTATCAAGCCCATATTAACATGAGCGGCCTTAGTCTGGGTATAGCCCGCCATGCCGGCCTCGCCTAGCTCGCGTCCGATACCACTCTGCTTACCCCCCCCAAATGGAATCCTATAATCCGAGTCATTGCTGCTATTGATCTAGACCATGCCAGCCTCAATCCTCCTAGCAACCCGTGCGCCCTTGTAATATTCTTAGTAAAGACAGCGCTACCTAGACCGTACATGGTATCGTTAGCCATCCCCAGCGCGTCCTCCTCGCTCGAGAAGCTAGCGATCACGACGAAGGGCCCGAAAACCTCCTCACGGTAAATCTTCATGTTTGGCTTGACGCCCGTGAAGATGGCGGGCGTGATAAAAAAATCCTTTGCTTGATGTGGGTCCCTTGGTAAATGCTTCGCCGCCAGAGATCAGGGTTGCTCCTTCGCTCTTGCCGGCTTGGATGTAGCCTAGCACACTATCGTACTGAGATTTGGTCACCTGTGGGCCTTGGAGTGTGGTCTCGGCGAATGGGTCTCTAACGACGGAGACTTTTTGAACATGCTTTTTGAAAGCGGTGATAAAGCCGTCGTATATTGAATCCTGTACTAGTATGCGAGAGGTGGCAGAGCAAATTTGGCCTTGGTTGGACATGATTCCTAAGACTGGTTAGTGAATGAAGTACGCGGGTATGAAAGGATTATAAGTCTATACCAATATGTGCCCATTTCATAGCTTGTTCCATATCCGCATCCTCGAAAGCTAACAATGGGCTCTTGCCGCCCGTTTCTAACGTAATACTTTTCATTTTGACAGCCGCCATCTTCATTACCTTCGGGACTAAAGAGGAGAAGGCGGAGATTCTATCAGAATGGCTTAGTAGGCCCGAGCAGCCGGTGATTGTGGCAACTAGCTCTTGGGATTGGATTCGACTAACTTATACAGTTATATATGAGATATTGCACGCAGGAAATATATATATTCCAAAAATTGCTTAAAGTTAAAGCGAGCTAATCTAGCTATTATTTTCTTGCACATGAAAGAAATACTAATCTGTTAAGCTTATTGTTTTAGCACTCTAGCATATCCACAAACATTCCTTTGCTTTGCTGCCTTTTGGCGCTGAGAACCTGTTGTGATAGCAAGGTTTAACAAAGCTGTAACAGTGTCTAGATGCTTTAAGAACGTGCTGCTGCCTCTTAAGAACCTCTAGCTGCATTTTAGCAGCTTTATTAAGGTTGCCTAAGTTGCTAAGTGTAATAGCAAGATTTGACATTGCTGTAATTGTATCTAGGTGTTCATTACTAAAAATTTGCTGTTGTTTCTAAAGCACCTCTTGTTGTTAAGCAGCTGCTTTATTGAATTTGCCCTAATTGCTAAGTGTGACAGCAAAGTTAGACATAGCAGTAATTGTGTCTAGATGCTTGTCACTAAGAATTCACAGCTGCTTCTAAAGCATGTCATTATAACGCTAGGTCTTAAACGTATAAGACTCATAGAGGTTTCGTTACATTAGTTTACTTAACAGAGGAGGCAGGTGATTAGACACAAAGGCTTTTGTAAAACACGTTACTAGTATATAACAAATACTGTATTAAGTTGAGCACAAAGCTCCTATCTAAGAACTAACTAACTGCTTATATAGTAGCGTCGTGCTAAATGGATATTTTAGATATTTAGATATTCCTAAATATCCTAACCTATTGTCCTAAGAACCCTACCACTTTCACAACCTCCCTTACTCCTACACCCTAGGATCCTAGGAGCCACTTAATTCCTAGGATCCCTTAGCCTACTTAGCCACTAAGGCTAAAATGGGCTGGTGTTGCTAGGAGCCTAATACTAGACTTCCTGTTCTACAACTAGGAACTGCCTAGTTAATCACATTACATTTCTAGCTATAACACTAGGTCCCTCCCTTAAGGCCTAGTCCTAAGGCCTATAGGTAACTAAGGAAACGCTAACTACTTAAGTAGAGCTAAGTCCCCTTGTTCTATAGGAAGGTTAGGCTATAATCATGTCTTCATTAAAACATACTAAAATTAAAGAACGTCAACTACTTGCTAATTGTATTAAAATGAACAGAATCCTAATGCTATTATATACTAACTACCTTTATAATAGTTAGTCCTATGTCGTTGCTCCTAGCTATTGTTATTGTAGTGAATGTATGCATTGTAACTTAAAATGTAACGCTTATGCTCCCTTAGTTAGCAACTAGGAGAAGCTTTAGAAGGAAGAGGAGCGTCTTAAAGCTAAGGAGGAAGCAGCTGCATTCTAGGAACAGGAGGCTCACCTCTAGGCTTAAGAAGCATATGCTTGTTAGATATGCCTCTGCAAATAACAAAAAGCCCTTAAAACCTATGGTGCTAAAATGCTACAGTATAGTCTTAAGTCTTTAGATGAGCTTAACAAAGCAGAGGAGAAGGATTGTCTTAAAGCTAAAGCCTAGGATGCCTCCATTCTTAGTCCCCCTATTACTAGTCCTAAGGTCCTTAACCTTAAGCTAGATTTCTTAACCTTTAATTATACAGCCTTGTTGCTGTTATACTAGGATGTTAGTAGTAGAACGCCTTTAGTAGCTCTAGGCAGCTAAGGTTTCCTACTGTTTCTTATAAGTTATCTATAGGTTCATAACCCTTCCATTTAATTAAAAACTCTTCTTAATGTCCTTCTAACCTTCTATCTAGGATCGTCTTGACCTTATATTTAATGATCTTATTCTTAGGTTAGAGTTTAGTATCTATTACAATTAGGGTGCTTCCTCTTGCTAGTTCTAATAATGAGACATAAAACACTAGGTAGAGTTTAGAGTTCTTAGGTAGCTGTAGTCTGTAATTAACTAAGCTAACTTTATTTAATATTTTAAACAGTCCTAATTTCTTAAAGTCTAACTTTGTACTTAGTCGTTTTGTTTTAATGTGTTTCTAGAGTAGGTATACTTTATCCCCCTCCTTAAAGGCAGGTTCTATACTACGCTTCTTGTTTACATATATGGTAGATTGTTCATTTAAGAATTAGATGTCTGTTGTAAGTTGTTTGTAGAATGATCTTAGTTGTTCTACTATAATCTAGGCCAGTTCTGCTCTTGCTTTATCTAGTCTTAGCTGCCTATATGCTTCTAGCTAGTAGCTGTAGTTAGTAAAGAATAGTAAGACTTTCATTACTTCTGCCATTATTGTAAGGACGCCTCCTTACTTGGGGTAGTTGCAGGTAGTGTAGGGATGCCCCCTCACTATGATATTTAAGGGACTAGGGTTAGGGGTGTTATAGACTAGTTGTAACGTCACTGTTAGGCACAAAGGCAATTAGCTAAGTTAGACCTAATATAGATATTTAAGGGGTAGGAAGCTGTAAGCTCCCCCTTTATCTTTTTTGTATCCTTTATAGTAGACCTATAGGATTGTACCAACTTATATCCGACTTGCACTCCCATATGCAACTTCTTGTGATACGGTGCCCTGTGTCCTTACAATTATGCTATTATATATGAATTATATAATAGGTAAAATTTAAACCTAGTTATCCTACTAATAGTTAACATAACTTTATAGATACTATTTAAGGGTCTAATTTAATCTTTCTGTTTAGCTGTCTATCTAGGGGTAGAAAGCTGTTAACAGCTTATAGTTTGTTCCTAACAGAGCCATTAATGATTTCTAGAATTTTAAAGTAAAGAGCTTGTCTCTATCTAAGATTACTTCTTCTAGCATCCTATAATCAGCTAATATAACTTAAATAAAGGTGTACGCAAGTGCTTTAGTGTTACTAGCCTCTAGGTATAGTATGAATTTTCTATACTTTATAAGTCTTTCTATAATAACAAGGATAGAGTTATATTCTACTCCTGTTAACAGATCTTTAGAGAGTAGTAGCTTGACTATAAAGTCTAAAGCTATTAATTTCCATGCTCCCTTTAGTACTAGTGTTAACTTAAGTTGTCTATAAGGCAAGTGCCTATTAGATTTTAACTTACTATAAATGTTACACTCTCTAACTATTGTTTCTACCTACTTCCTTAAGCCTAGGAAGTAGTAGTGTCTAGTGATTCGTTTAAAGGTCTATGTTACTCCCTAATGGCTATATGCTAGTAGCAAGTGTTGTTCTTACACTAGTGGGCGTGTCATTTAGCTTAGGACATATACTAATCCTTTATATTAAATTATTCCTTATTTATTAATAGCAAAGTTGCCTTTAATTTTAGCTAAGACTTACTTTATGTACTTACCTATTATATAAGCTCTTTTAAGTCTTACCTTAAGTTCTATGTCTTTAACAATTAATATTGTTACTAGTAACTTGTTATACTATATTCCTACATCTGTTTTCTTTAATATTACTCTAGGTCTTTCTTCCTTTAGGCTGATATAGTCAGTCCTTCTACTAAGAGCGTCTACTCTTACGTTCTTAGAGCCCTTATAATAGGTTATTGTGAAGTTGTAGGCTATAAGGGTTTCTACCTAGCAGACTTGTCTGCAGTTTAACGCCTTAGTTGTAGTAAAGTATATAAGATTCTTATGATCTGTCTATACCTATATAAGGTAGGTGGATCCCTTAAGATATACTTGCTATTGCTTAAAAGCAATGACAATAACTAGTAGCTCCTTGCTATAGATGTTATAGTTGAGTTCTATAGGTGATAGTTTCCTAGAGTAGTATATAATTAGCTTAAACTTACCGTTCTCATCTAGTTGATTTAGACATGCTCTAATTGCAAAATCAGAAGAATCTGTTTTAAGGATGATCTTCCTTATAGGGTTGAATGTAGCAAGGATAGGTGCTTCTATAAACTTTGTCTTAAGTTCCTAAAAAGCAATTTCTACTTTATCTGTCAATTTAAACATAAGATCCTTCTAGGTAAGCTCTGTTAACAGTTAAGCTACCTTAGAATATCCTGTAATAAACCTTTAGTAGAAGTTAGTAAAGCCTAAGAAGGCCTGCACTTCTATAACTATAGTTAGTGTTAGCCATTCTAACACTGCTATAACCTTTGCTTCATCCATCTTAATACTATGCGTTCTAATAATATAGCCTAAGAACTTAACTTAGCTCTTATAGAACTTACATTTCTCTAGTTTAAGAAGTAAACTATACTCCTTGAGTTTCTTTAGGACAAGTTTAACATGTTTAATATGTTCTTCTTCATTTGTTAAATGAACTAGGACGTTGTCTAAGTAGGCAATAGTAAAGATATCTAAATATTTGTGTAGGGCATCATTCATTAGTCGTTACATAGATGTAGGTGCGTTTGTTAACCTAAAGGGCATGACTTAATATTTAAATAGGCTATAGTAGATGTAGAATGCTGTTTTCCACTCTTCCCTAGCCTTAATTTAGATTAGGTTGTATGCTCCTTATAGATCTAGCTTACTAAAGATCTTTACTCCTTAAAATATATTATGTAGTTTGTTAATTAGCAGTAGGGCATACCTGTCCTTAATTATAATGTTGTTTAACACTTAATAGTCTACACACAGCTATAAGGAGCCATCCTTTTTAGGTACAAACAGTACTAAGCTTCCTACTAGTAATGTTAGTAGTCTAATAAACCCCTTTACTAGGTTATCATTAATGTACTCCTTTAGTACCTTTAGCTCTTTTTCTAATAGCTAGTATATTAGTCTAAATAGTAGACTCTTGTCCTTCTCTAAGGGTATGTTGTGATCCTATAGCTAGTGCTTAGGAAGCACCTTATCTTTTAGGCCTTCCTAGAATAGCTTGCTATATTCCTTATACTATACTAGTATTATTATTAGTAAGGGTGCCTAGGCTAGGTCACTAGACTTAGTAGAGGTTGCATACACCTTACATTAGTCCTAGGAGGTCCTCCTCCCCTATTGCGTTATGTCTGTTCTTTTATATACATAGTAGTTTAAGCTAATCTCTTCCTATACCTAGTTAATGTACAGATTATGTTGCTTAAGCCACAGCATTCTAAGGATGTATACATAGTTGTCTATGTGTATAATATTAAACTATATTGTCTCCTTATGCCCTTATAGCATAACTGTCTCTAATAGGACTATCTCTAGAGTCACTATTCTGTTATTTAATAAGATTAGTTCCCTATCTACTACCATTAGTAGGTATGAATTAGATTTTAATTACGTCTAAATTCTATAAGTGTCTGCTACTTTCTTTATTATAAAGTTGTCTATTACTCCTAAGTTAACCATTACTTAGAGGTATTGCTTTTATATCTTAGTAATAACATATAGTTGCATGCTGCCTATTATAGTGCATAACTGTTTTACACTAGGCCTCTTCTTATTACTCGTTAATAGCCTACTGTTAAGGACTCCTAGTTTTTTAACTCATCTTTACTTAATAGTTCTAGTGAGGCTAACCCTTCCTACTTAGGCCTGCTGTTTAATAGGTGTAGGTAACTTTTAAACATCTATTCCTTTTTAAGGGGTAGTTCCCCCTTAGACTGACTTTATCTAAGAGCATGAACTTGTTTTACATCCTAGAAGTGTATCTAGGGTAAGGATTAGGGGAATAACTAATGCTAGTGTTTCTTTCTCTAGTAGAGCTTATAATCATCTTTACTATAATACTCCTAGTAGACATATAGGTGCTAGGGATGATTAGTCTCTATTACATCTGTCATTACTAGTTCCTATTAACCCTTATCCTATAGTTAGTCTTCCCTTAGAGACATAGACAACATCTCTAGTTATTCTATAGCTCTCTGTTCTAGTTGTGTAGTAGGTTTTACTTCTCTATCCTAGAGAGTATCCTATGCCTTCTATGCATAGTCCTTTAGGTCCTGCTTTTAGTCCTAATAGTACTACTTAACAGCTTCTAGGCTCTCTTGTTTAGCCATAAGCTTAATTTCTTTCCTAAGCCATTCTTCTTACTAGCTCTCTAGCTGCATGACTGTTATAGAGGTTCCTTGCTCCTACTAGTTGTCATTTATCTAGTTGTAATATTCCTATAAGTTGTCTTCCTAATTGTCTGCTAAGACTTATTATAGGACCTTATAGAGTGAGTTCTTATAGATGCTTTTAATTATGGGAATCTTCCTGTCTCTATCTAATTCTTCCTAAACCCCCTTAATCTTGTTGTATATAAACTTAGCTATATCCTTTATAATTCCCTTACATTATGAATTCATAGGTTGCTTTAGTGCTAGTTTATCATACGTTTCTTACTTAGAGGTTATGAGGGACTTAGCCTCTAATTCCTCCTTAGAGCTTTTGCCTTTAGGCATACTATTGCCATTTATTCCCTAGTCTTACTAGCCTTAGAATGTGGCGTTTAACTGTCCTTACTAAGTGGCGTTAAGTTATTTACTAAACTTACATCTACTGTTTCCTTTCTTTAGCTGTCTATAATCCCTAGCTATATAGCTAGGTTTATTATAGTTAAAACAGAGCCTTTCCTTAAACTGTTTCTCCTTCTTATAGTTATAGGGCTGTCTAGGTTTAAACGTGGCATTAAGTTCTATAGGGTCTAACTAGCAGTTATCCCTTAGATGATTATCTCTTCTATAGCCTTTGTTCTTCTAATACTTATTATACCTTCTAGGTCTATTATAAGTTTGCTTTTCCTTCTAAAACTCATATAGTTAATTGTTGATTTAGACTGTGTGCTTAATTAGCAACACTATGTCTATTAGCTAATTTTCTATCTAGGTAAGTTCTATGTAAATGTAGCTCTTTAGACTATAATAGTAGTAGCTAAGGAGTGCATTAGTATCCCATTTAGTTTTGTTTCTATATCTCTAGAATTCTATAGTATATGTAAGGGTGCTACTAGTCTACTTTAGTTAAAGCAGATAGTCTTTAGCAGTCTTAACCTTATTAATGTCACTAAACATGTAACGGATTTCCTTCTAAAATCCCTTCTAGTCTCTAAACATAGACTATGTAGTAGCCATGCTTCTACACATGTTCTTATATAGAAAGTAGTCCTTAAGGAAGGGTTCAACCTATTAAAGGGCTTCCCCCCTAAGGTAGGACGTAGTCTATAAGGCATAACTGTCTATAGTAGGGAACTTGTCATCATTAAAGTACTAGTACAGTTTAACCTATAGTAGGAATACTTTAAGATCCTTATAGTTACTAGAGTACATGTTAGGCAACTTAACGCATAAGGTTTCCCTAAGTTCATTAATAGCTAGTGCGTTAGGCATCTCTTTATTCTTAGGCTTAGACTTCTAAGATAAAGTTGGTGTAGCAGGGGCTTTCCCCTTTAAGCTAATAATAGACATGTTGCTTTGTGTATAAGCTAGTACCTTATAGAAGTAGTGCTTAAAGTGTAACGCTAGGTCCTAAACAATAGGACTTATAGAGGTTTCGTTTGTTTAACTTATTAGAGGAGGTAGGGGATTAGACACAAAGGCTTTTGTAAAACACGTTACTAGTATATAACAAATACTATCTTAAGTTGAGCATAAAGCTCCTATCTAAGAACTAACTATCTACTTATATAGAGGTGTCGTGCTAAAGGGAATAGTTAGAATAGTAAACTCTATTACTATTCCTGTTATTCCTGCTATTCCATCATGTGCCACAGGGAATAGTTAGAATAGCAAACTCTGTTGCTATTCCTGCTATTCCTGCTATTCTAGCATATAGGGTTAAGGATGCTATTAGTTCCTAAGACCTATCGCCCTAGGAGCCGTTTAGCTAATTACATCCTAATCTAA